>QEPC01002388.1:3466556-3525170 GCA_003113815.1 Sphenodon punctatus
CCTCAAAGAATTCCAAGAGATTAGTGAGGCATGACTTCCCTTTGCTAAATCCATGCTGACTCTTTGCCATTAAGCCATGTTTATCAACATGCCCAGTGATTCTGTTCTTAATGATAGTTTCCACCATTTTGCCCAGCACAGACGTCAAGCTTACCGTTCTGTAGTTTCCAGGATCACCTCTGGATCCCTTTTTAAATATTGGGGTTACATTTGCCACCCTCCAGTCCTCAGGTACAGTGCCAGATGCCAACGTTAGGTTACAAATTACTACTAGTAGGTTTGCAATTTCACATTTGAGTTCCTTCAGAACTCTGGGGGTGAATACCATCTGGCCCTGGTGATTTGTTCGTATTAAGCTTGTAAATTTGCTAGGTTGGAGAAGAAACTATGTTTCAAACCAGAAAGTCTACAACTGAACAGAGAAGATGGTCGAAGAATGCTATTGGAATGCGTAAAATGCCTCAAAGCTAGAGTATGCTAACGTGAGTAGTTCTTTGAAGTTCAAGCGTCACTTTCATATGGTCAAATATTCCTGTTTGATTCTGGTCAAGATATGGTGGGGACTTGTCAATGCATCTCCATTAGCCCTGAAACGAGTACCTGGAAAAACAGGTATACCTACTGAATTTCCGGTACCCAAACCAACTCAAAAATGTTGGGTACAAATCGGTACCCAATGTCCCAGAATATTCTGAAATATCAACTTTTGGTCCCGATTTTATGGTTTTCCATCCTGATTTTATGGTCAGTAGCCGGGGGGGGGGGGGGGGATCAGTAAATTGGTAACAAAAATTATTAATTTTCTGGATATTCAGGTACCCAATCGGTGGAATACCCGAAATGGTACTCTAAAATGCGGGTATTACCCCATAGGTACCAAATCGGGTACCCAATTTCAGTTCTAATCTCCATACTTTAACGTCACTTAGCAAGCGATTTTGTGAGTTTCACATGAGCATGTGCAATTCTGATTACGGCAAAACAAGTTCATAGTCTCCTTGCCCTCACTTTCACTGTGGAAATTCTGGGTTTTCTTAAAAGCTCCCCCCAAAATTCCTATTCCTTCGAGAGTCGATGAATCTAAAGTTATCTTGCCTAGTGATGGCACCCGCCTGCCAATCGCCGCTCCTCTGTTCCGCCGCCCCCACCCCCCACCTTGGTTTCTAATGCAGCAGATTCATCTGACATCACTCCATTTGCAACGTCTCCTTGTTTGTGCGGCAGCATCATGATTAGTCCAACAGGAATGTGCCTCTCTTGGAAAATGGTAGTTGTTAATTAACTGCTGCTGCAAAACCAAGAGGAGGGGAAGCAAGGGCGGGGGACCCCCAAACCCTTGGTCTCCGTAAGAAAGGCCCATTGTTTCGAGAGCGCACATTCTGCCATCTCAGTAGGACATCGCCCAGCACAACGAGAACCATTTGGGGTATATTCTATTTGGGGTCTAATTTCCTTGTCGGTGTTCCTTTGAAGCACAAAATAGCTATTTTATTAGGTTTTAAACATTTACAGCTAACAAGCCTCCGAGGGAGAGAAAAGTATAATAGTTCCTGCAGCAGCGAATTCCCTTCAGCCTTTATGCTCTACCCCTGCGTGTAATTAAAAACAAACGACACAGCTTCCTACCCAAGTGTTATTTGTAACTGTAAGAAACATGCAAATAGTGTCCAATATGAAATGACATTTCCAAGAGAGCCTCAATGAGTAACTCCGGCCACTTGCTCTCTCTCGCTCTCATTTCTGAACAGAAGTGGTTATGCACTGACATTTTACATTTGTGCCATGACATTAGGCCTACAATCAGGCGCACCGGAAAAGAATGTCACACGTGGTTAATTTCCAATGATGAACGTATGGAAGTAGTATCAAGATTAATCGTATTTGCCATTTACAGTCCCTGGAATCTTTGATCAGTGAAATTAGAAAGGAAAGTGACCTAGCCCCGAAGCCACCAAGAGTTGCCAGTTGAGTGCTGAGCATGGTGGTGGTTTTGTGATGCCATCACCTGCCGTATTGGTACTAAAGAAACTCCCCTCACTGATTTCACATGAGCGAGTGAACCACCAGCTGAAGGTAATGACCTTCAATTGCCAAAGTCTATGTAGGATTGAAACCAGCAGCTAGAGAAGAAAGGCTCTTGATGTCTCTAGCAATGCCCATAAACAACTGAATTAGAGCTACTTTGGAAGTCAGCTTCTGATCACAACCAGCCGGCACCTGACTTTTGGAGCATGCCCAGCTGGTATGTTTGACAGACGACAGAATTTGTATGAAGATGAAGGGTGAGATGGCTCACTTCCATTTGTTTCACTGGAACGAGAGGGAGAATCATTGCAAGGATTCCCACAGGAAAATTCAGAGAGTGCGCTATGTACAAATGCGGAGAAGGAAAGCTAACTCGGGAGCCCAAAATAGACTGTGAAGGTTCAGATCTTCCACCTGTTTGCACCCCCCAAGCGTCAGTAGAGAAAACCAGCAACGGCTCAGTAAACACCCTGTGGTTAAAATTAACTCATCCCAAGATGCCTGTGCGTGTGGAGCTGCACGTTGCACTCTACTGAACATGGTTTGTACTCTTCGTGAAGCAGGTAATTCTTGGGGGGGCCACATCGCAGAAAGAATGGGTTCTAGACTGTGCCGTACAAACCCAAAGCTATTCTGGGTGCTAAGAGTACAAAGTGAAGACCAAAGAGGCAGCGGAAGATGAGAGGCTCGTCTGATGGTTGACTTGCTTCCTACACGTGCACACGGTACATATGATCTTGTGAGACACCGAGAGGTGTATTAAGGGAAACAGACGCGTGAAACTGTCTTCTGTTCATTTCCAATTGGGGCTTTTCAAGAGCTCCAGTCAATCTCTGTATACAACCTATCCAGGGCAGGGGCTCTGTATAACGCCGGCCTATCCCAGCTCTTCCTCAGGGGATGGCACAAGACTTGTTTAGTGTGTTCAAACCAGGGATTGGGGGAACCTTTCCCCTCCTGGGGGCCTATTTGGAAATCAGTACAAGCTCCGAGGGCCGCACAGACGTTGGGGTCAAGAAAAGGAAGCTCCAGATTGTGGCTCTGTCCCCTCTCCTTGTGTGCCTGCCCTCAGCTCTGCTCCTTTAGTCACAGCTCAGTTATTCAGTGCTTTGGTGTAGGGATCAGATCCAGGTCCTGGAAAGGGACCACGTTAAAACCTGCCAAGGGCTGCCTTTGACCCCCCCCGGGCCTGAGGTTCCCCGCCCCTTATTTTGTATTTCCTCCATCTGCAAAAATGCCTGAACACTGGGGGCTGCATTTAAAATATTTTTAAAGCAATAAAATTCAACGTCTAGGACAGAAAAAGTGAAGCAATTCATGACTGAGGCTTTTTAACTCGCTGCTCCACAACATCTCTCTTGTTTTTTCACACGGAAAGAGGCAGATTTAGGAGTGAAGCATCCATCGTGTCTGCCATTTCCCCAACAACATGGACACGCCCTTGCTGCTAGCTGCAAATGCCCCAGGCCCGATTCTGAACCCCAGCTTTCCCCCCTCTGCGCAGCCCACGTGGCCCGAGTCAGGATGAAGTCTGGCTGCAGCTGGCCAGTGGATAATTCCCCTGATGGAGTCAGGGGCAGCACCCTTTCAGTGTAATAGAAACCCTTTGATCAAAGCCAATCTGATTATAGCACAGGCAAAGCAGGGGGGAAACAAGAAGTGTATAATGAAGAGTCTTGCTTTCCGCACCCTCTCTCCCCGGTACAGATCAAATACCGCGCTAACACAGCCAGCGCATTGTTCTATTAATACAGGCTTAAGTGTCACGAAGGAAGGAATCCAAGAAATCCTCTCCTTTCCAAGTGAGAAGCTACGGGCTGTGACTGCAGCAGAGAGAGAGGCAAGTTAGAGCTGCAAACCTCCCACTCCGAGCTACGGCACCACGGTGCCTCCTGCTTCCCGGTGGGGAATGAGTCACTCATTGAGGCGAGATGGTGACTGGAATTCAGTATCAGATAGAGACATGTTGGGTCCTTCCAGCATCCATTATCCGAGAGACCAATCTAAACATTCACTTTGCTGCCACGTGTGGGGGTGGCACGGAATCATTCCAGGCCATATTAAGCAAGCCTCAGCAGCGGGAGATCGGCCTGGTTTCGCAGACCACATTTTCCCTCTCTGCGCCACCCGTGAAGATGCCACAGCAGTAGAAGATAACTTAGACAGCCCTGATGCACGGTTTCTTACTCTCAAGAGTTGTAGGTCTCCTCAGGTTCAGGAGTAAGTGGTTTGTGGTCTACAAGTAGAGCCAGTAGCTCACTTTGGGCAGAACTAGAAAATAATTCATGCAAGACGTCTGAACTCTTAACAAATTTAACATCTAGCACACTCCAATGTAGACTCCAGTGGTGGATGACAACAGGAATATATCAATCAGTAACTGTGCTTGAAAAGATCACCACCTGATTCAAGTGTTTCTTTCCCATAATCCTACCCATTCCTTCCACTCCCACTCCCTGTCCAGCCTTCTCTCTACAATACCCACGTACCCTCTGAAAAACCTCCAAATTCATTACACTCTGCATGGACGTCTTTCCTGAAGACTCATTTCCGTCAACACCTTAAAACCCCTTTGGCTTATAGCTGCGGTTCCCTCCAACTTGGCCATCTGCACATTGTATTCCTGCCTCACGTCCTCAGAGAGCCAAAGCTTGGAAGCTATATACATCTACGGTGAAACCATACCTTGAATATTGTGTGCAGGTCCCAGTTGACCCATCTCAAAAAAGATCTAGAAGAACTGGAAAAGGTACAGAGAAAGGCAATAAAAATGATCAAGGGTCTGAAACGGCTTCCGCATGAGGAGAGGCTTGATAGGTTAATGCTCTTCAGCTTGGAGAAGAGAGGACAGAGATGATAGGAAAGCAGCTTATAAAATCATGAGTGGAGTGGCCAAGTAAATGGGGCGCCCTTATTTACCCTCTCTAAAGGTACTAGAACTAGGGGACACACCATGAAATAACTGTCAGCAGACTGAAAACAAATATAAGCAATTTTGTTTTACTCAATTCACAATTAACTTGTGGAACTTGCTGTCAGAAGATGTGGTCACGAGTTGTGACCTGTAAAATTTCTCCTTTACTGCTGTTAGGTTTCAAGCTTTGTCGGAAGGTTGTGTGTGTAGAGCCGAAAAGTAGATTCTGAGAAATTCAGGAAGCCAGAAGCACAAACAAGAACTTCTGCAAAGTAAATACATTTACTAAAGAGGTTCTCCACGTTATTGATTAACTGTGATCTTAAAAAAATCTGTTGGAAGCTAAACACTGGCTCCAAATACCTCTAAACTATTACAATAAAATAAAAGAGTAGGTTTACGGAATTAGACCACAATCCACAAATCACTTACTCCAGAGATCGCAGCCTTAGTCCATTAACTCTCTTGACCCCATGAAAGCGTTGGTAATCATTAGCAGCTCCCTACATCATCTATTAACCAACCAAGCGAGGGAGAGCGAAAGTAAAGTTTCAAAGGGTTTCCCGGCTCCCCTGTCTGAGCGATTAGCATTTTAACTGCGGTTTGGTTTTCCTAGGGTTTCAGAGATCTGCCATTATGATGCAGAAGTTCCCCCACTCATGAAGACAAAGTTTGTTTGTTTTTAAACTTAGGTTACCTTGATAACAATAGTGACATCTTCATTCCATTCTATCGAAGGGTCATTCCAGCTTTGAGAAGGAGCCGATATAGAGAACGAGATGGTATTGGCCGGGTTTACTGAGGTGCAAGTGACACTTTCTCATGGAAATTGACTGAAACAAGCTTGTAGCCATCGAGAGAGCCTTCTCCATCAATATAACCGTTATCGGCACTAGGGGTCGAGCAAGATGCACCTGGCTAGTACATAATTGCTAACAGAGTCCCAAAGCTGGAAGTAGTCCAGCCCCCTGCACCATCGCAGGACCTGCCACCCCCCAACTATCTGTGCAGAAAAATCCAACTCATAGCGACAGAGACTGGGACCAACCAGAGCACAGCGATGCTCAAAACAGAAGAAAACAATTTTAGAAAAAGAAAGATCCAGACGTCCCAAACAGGCCAGCCGCACCCAGGCTGCAGGGGAAGGCAACCCCCCCAACCCCCCAGAGTCAGCAGCCAATCTCCCCAGAGAGAAAATTCTTTCCCGCCCCCAAATCTGCCGATCCGTTAGACCCCGAGCAAGCGCGCAGCCCGCCCCCCCCCCCCAGCCAGGCAGCTGGTGTACGACTCTAGCACGCAGGCTTCAGAATGCCCCGACAGTCCCACCTCCAGCTGCGGACAACTTCTCCTCTTGTAGCATCAAATAAAAAACACCGCACAAATTATGGGGCGTGGCTTTATCCAGCTGCGTTTTAAAACTATTCCGATTCTTTGCTCCCACAAATGCCCCTGGAAGCTCATCCCAGTCGTTCACTGCTCTAACGGTTAAAAAACCTTCTTCGAATTTCCAGCCTAAATTTATTTATAACCAGCCTGTATCTGTCGGTCTGTCTGACTCTTTATCCCTCTGTCTGACTCTTTATCCCTCTGTCTGACTCTTTATCCTGCTGAGCCACTATTCCTATACCTATGGTCTGTTTACCCTTATCCTTGCCACATGGACCTGCCTGCTGTCATTCTCATCGTAACCAAGCCAAGTACGTGCACTTGAGACCTCGCATCTTCATGAATGTTAGACCCCTTGTCTCTCCCTCTGTTCCCCTTCCTAAGTCTCTCCCCCAGCTCCTGTCTCTCAGATTGTAAGCCCTAGGGGCAGGGACCGTGTCTATTTTATTACTTTGTAAAGTGCCAGGTACACTGCTGGCGCTATATAAATGTTTGTTAATAATAAAATAATAATCCATTAGTTCTTGTACCCACGCTCACCTTCAGTTCAAATCTTCCCCGTCTATTGTGGTCACTCCTCGGATATATTTGTGCAGTGTAATCCTGTCTCCCCTCAGCCTTCTTTTTGATCAGTTGAACAAGCCACGCTCTTTTAGCTTCACCTCCCAGGGCGAGTCCTCCACTTCTCTATCATCCTGGGAGCTCTTTGTTGCCCTTGTTCCAGTTTAAGTTCATCCTTCTTGAACACCGATGACCAGAACTGAACACGGGACTCCGGATGCGGTCTTACCAGAGTCCTATTCAGAGGCAACAATACCTCCCTATCCCTGCTGGCAACATCACACCGAATACAGCCCAGAATAGTCTTTTTTACGGCTGCATCACATTGACGGCTCAGAAGGTAAAAACAGACGGGTGGGTGGCGCATGGTTCCCTGGCCTGGTCTGGAAAACCGCAGCCGACACGGTGGCAGGGGCACCGAACCAACGTGCCCACGGCCAGCGAGCCGCCCCGCCGCCCAGGTACGGCAGGGAGCTAAACAAACATGAGTGTCGCCTGCGCCCTGCCTCCAATGTCCCCATCCTACGCCCCCATCATGACGGGTGGTCATCCTAGCTAGCCGAGATGGTTCTAAAGCACTGTGCGCACTAAGAGTCTCTTATACCGCAAGATAGCTTCAGGCAACGAGAAGGGTGAACAAAGAAGGAGTTACTGAGTCAAGATGTTAATTCAATACCGCCTAGGGCGATGTGAATAGGCTCTGCATCTGCAGGATCAGTCAACAAAGGGTGCTTAAGCCAGGGAGGAGCCCATGGCCACTAGATCTGAGTAGGGAGGCACCCTTCTAGGCTCATGCAAGGACATTGGCCATTTGTCCTTACAAGGCCTTTGCTGATTTTATCCATGTAGGGAGCTCCAGACTGCCCTGGACATGCCTGAGCATGTCAGAACATGCCAATAAAATCCGATCTAAAACAGCATCCCTTCCGGCTGGTTGAGTGACAATTTGATGAAGAAATGTGTCAATGATCACATCTAGGAGTAATTTAGCCCCACTATTATTAGAAGCATTAATTCTCCAATTGATACCTAGAAAAATCAAAACCTCCCAATAATCTCTCAGTTCCTGGGAGAATTATTTTCTTTTATAATATTTAATACGTCTGTGCCCATGTTCCAATCTGAACCTGGAGATGTATAGCACTCCCCTAATTCTGCTTGAAAAGATCCCCCTTTATCAGCCGTACCGACGGTGATCTTTGCCCAAACCGATTCTGATTTCTCCATATTATCCTTCCTTATTCTGTCACAGTCACTCATGTTATTGATCTTCATTTACCATTATTCCTGACTTTCTTAAATAATACATAGCCTTCCGTTCCTGTATTCCAGTCATGACTACTGTCAGTTACCAGCTTTTACCTCTGCAACCAACTGTTCAACTTCAGTTGTTAAAGCCTGTCTGCTAGCAAGCTCCTAGCTCAGGAACAAGAAGAAGCTATAGCAATCTCAGACACCACCGTGGAGTTTAAAGCGACATTGCTGTTCCATCACGGCGTGGCATCTGTTGGCAAGTACTGACTCTTTAAATGACAATCATCCTAATTACTAGCAGCGTATCCATCACAGGACATCTCTTGGAGCTAAATGTGCAGGCAATTTAAATGCCCAGAGGCCTTCAGGAATGGGACATCCTATAAACATGAATATGTATAGTGCGACATCCATGTTTTCTGACGTTAACACTTTTCTTGAAGAGTCTAGTACAGATTAAGAATAAGAGCTTTACTACTTTGTCTCTATTGCTAGAGAAAACACGGCAAATCCTATTTTCTCTACAAAACTAATACAAGTAGAAAGAGGAAGAAAAGAAAATACCCGTTTCCAGCAATTACAAAACGAATACAAGCAGAAAACATCCTCTAGTTACAGTTTAGCCTGACCGATATTAAAGTGAAAATACCACTTCCTCACCGCGCTGCCATATTACGGGCAAATCCCCCCTCTGAGAAGTATGCACCGAGTGAGAAAGAGAATCAGTCAGCACCCAACGACAAAACGGTTCCCAGTTACTCAGGGAACACTTCTATTAGGCTCCGTAACGAGTCAACCGAGACGCAAAACTACGGCCACGGGAGGACTCCCTGCTAGAGAGTGGGACGAGTGCTTTCAAGCTGATGAAACCCTCCATCCCCGCAACAGAAGGAACCCGATGCTACGCTTCAGAAAGGAGAACTACCAACAGGGCAGGTGCAATCAGACCCTACAACAAGTTCTTGGGAGGGAGAGAAAAAGCTGAACGTCGCAACAGAAAGGGCATTCATCTCTTGAGTGCCGGAGAGGAGAAGAGCATTGCCAGACTGACAGGACAGTGTCCATGTTGTTAGAAACTTGCTGGCCTAGAAAAAACCTGCCGACCAGGGGATTCTGTTGCTGTCCTTCCCACATGATTTCAACAATACCCCCCTGGCCAACCTGGCCACTAGAATCAGGCACTAATGCTCTGCACACAGAAACTGCCTGCTGGGACGCTCACTTCAAGCACTGGCCTCTGCCGCCATCAATTCTCAAGGTAATGGCTACTTAGGTCAGGGAAAAATTCAAGGGCAGCAAAACCCAGATGGGAATCAGAATGACATGCATTTATTCTTGGCTCTTCTCAGAGCTAAGATACATCAGACCTTGCGTCAGGCCTCTTCCTGACTGTCCAGAAGCGCTTTTGGGGACATGATCCCAGGACAGATCAGCAGCATAATTTCCACTTTGTGAAAACTGATTCACATACAGCTCATTTCCGACTTCTGTGGCATCAAAACTGCAAAAAAACCAACCTTTGCTCCCACCACTTCAACAAAAGCAACAGACTTTGGGGCCAAGCGTAGCTAAACGAGAGCGTATCCAACGCCCGGTCACTCGGACATGGAATAAGGACACGGTATTCATCTCACGAGTCAGACATGTTCACAAAGACACCTTCGACGGCAGAAAGGACCCAGACAAGACAGCAGCTGAAGCAATGTCCCATTCTAGAAAAAAAATAAAAGCAAAAATCTGCTCTCTCAAAATTATCAGGAGCGTGCATGGCACGGGCCTTTTGAGATCTGTCCAAACCAGCACAACTCGGCCAGCTTCCTGATGAGTGGATAGTTCTATCAATGCAGAAGAGAACATCGACCAGCTCTGGGAAAGTCTTCCTGGCAGAGTGGGGAGCTGTAACAAAAGTTATTGTTTGTTGCTGTGCAGCATGTGTTCACAAAACACACACTTACAGAGTGTGTCATGCAGCTGCTGGCGCTGCAGAAGGCGGACTTACCCTGCAGAAAATGAACACGTGGGGGCAGGGGGGGTCTTACTCTCAAGTCTGGAAAGCTGCCCTCACTGGGCATTTGGCCATTAACATTGACATGCTTGAAGGAGACTGAAGAGATTGGGGGCAGGAGCGAGGAAAGCACCATTAAACATACAAAAATCCTGCTCCCATGGCAAAAATCTGAGAGGGGAAAGTAAATTCACTGTCCTGCTGGCGTGGATTCTCTGCCCCCAATCCACGCTGCAGGGATGCAGCATAAAGAAAAGCAAATCAATTTACAGTCCAGGATGCAAATTCATCTTATGCACACCCCAAAAGGAGCAGCAAAAGTGGGGAGCTGCCTGACTGTCCAACACAGAGTTACTGCAGTGCAACTGGAGGTGACGTTGCCCAGAAAGTACAAACCACCAGAGGGTTTTGAAAATTCTTCTTATTTCAGATTGTCAGTCTTGGCCAGCTAGTCAGAAATGCTGGCTTGAAGGACTTACAGCTCACCCCTATCCTGAGGGGTCAGGGTGGGTGACAATAAAAAACAAAGTCCAGAATTTAACTCTCCATTATCGCTTTAAAAAACAGCCACCCACTACCCCTTCTATAGCTTATCCCTGCTTACCAAATGCCTGGCCGAACAGGAAGGTCTTACACGGTCTCCAGAAGCTTCTGCTAGTCAGACTACCAAAGTAGACGCAAGAAGGCACATTTATTCTACTCAATGGAGTGGTTAAGTATTATTTACGTATAATCTCATTTTTTGTTGTTTTTTTAAATATAAATTTATTTATTTATTTTTTAAAAAATTATACCCCGCCTTCCTGCCACAGGCAGCCCGGGGCGGCTGACAACAACATTAATAAAATATACAACATATATAAAATCTTCTAAAACAAATAAAACAGAGTGGAACATCAATAACAATAACTATAAAAGAAAAGAAAGAGAAACCCCAGCCCAGCCAATTTCCCCCTCGCCTCCCAACCCTCTCCCTCGCCAAACGCCTGACGGAACAGCCAGGTCTTACAGTTCCTACAAAAGGCTGGGAGGTCCGGGGCCAGACGGGCCCCCGCCGGGATGGAGTTCCAAAGGCGCGGCACGGCCACCGAGAACGCCCGATCCTGTGTGGTCCCCCAGAAAAACCGGACGACCGCAGGGGCCGGTCAAGGACCTGGGGAGTGAGGCGGTCTCGCAAGTAGGCAGGATCCAGGCTGTGTAAGGCTTTATTGGTCAAAACCAACACTTTGAATCAAACCCGAAAGACTATGGTCAGCCAGTGCAGAGACCGGAGCATCGTCAGCCGGTGCAGAGACCGGAGCACCGGTGTAATGTGCTCCCGGCGGCCCAGTCCCACCAAGAGCCGGGCTGCTGCATTCTACACCAGCTGCAGCTTCCGAGCCATCACCACAGGAAGCCCCACGTAGAGCGCGTTGCAGTAGTCTAACCGAGAGGTGATAAAAGCATGGATGATCATGGCCAGGTCAGGAACCGAAACCAGCGGCCGAAACCGCTGCACCAGATGTAACTGGCGGAAGGCGCTCCTCGCCACAGCCTCCACCGGGAGATCCAGGCAGAGCTACGCATCGAGGAGCACCCCCAGGTTCCGTACCATCAATGTGTCTAGCACTGAACAGATATGCCCCAAGGAATGCAGATATCAGAGTGACGCCTAGGGAGAGACAGGGAGATAGTCAAGAAGGTGAGAAGTTGCAGGTGCACCTGCTGTGCTTGGTTCTATGCGGATGGATAAGGAGAGGCACCAATGAGTGTGCGGGGTTGAGGAGCTGAGAAAAGTTCTGAGCGCGGTACCGTATCTATACACAGAGTGCCAAGTCCAGACCGAGAAGCCCTTTCCTGCCGCACCGTTTATGTGCAACAATACTTTTTCTCTGAAAGGAAAGGCTCTGAGCACTGAGCAATCTTTAATCAGATCCCATCACTCTTCCATAAATTCCCTTGCAGCTAAAGCATAAATCCACTATAAAACCATCCAGAGCGCAAGTCCGTTACCTGGACGCGCAACAATTGACTCCTGCGTAAAATTTCCTCGACTTATAAAGAAAAGTCCTCGACAATTATCAGGGGATCTTTTCAAGTAGAGAGAATCCCTGCAGCAGTAAGAGACGTGGGATGCACTACACGCTGTTCACTTCAGAGAAGTGCATTTACATAGCACTTCAAAATGGTACCGTGCATCCCATTCAAGCTGGGCTACTTCCCTCAGGGGCTCTGTCTGCCTGCCTGTCCGGGCACCCCACTGCTCACCGAAAACGTCCCCATACTGGACATGCAGCAGTTTCCTTGTGGGACACTCCGCCACCACTTTGTGCCAGGCTGAAGGTCCAGTTGACCCCTCTCTCTCTCACACACACACACACACACAAGAGTGTGCACAACCCAACAAGTACACAGGGTCTCCAAGAACCATGTTGAAACAAAAGGACACCACAGTGAGGCATAGCTCCCTGTTGCCTACTCCCGAAAAACCCAGAGATCAACTCCCAGAGCATGCTTTGTATGGACAAACAAGAACTTCCCACAGTAATCCACTACAGATTGCACTGTCCCCCTGCCCTGGACTTCATGGGAGAAGAGAGGGACAGAGAATGGACCTTTAATAAAACTTCTAGTTTAACTGTTAAAAGTGCTGTTGGAATTGCCTAAACATTAGAGGGTGAAGCCCGGACAACATTGTACAAATATACGAAGCAGAGATACAGTTTTATAATAATAATAGATACTTACGATTCGTTGGCATAACAGCGTGCAGAAGGAATTTATCATAATTAAAAGCTTAGTTCTAGAGCTCCCTACAGGCCCGGTGAACCAATCGAACCCACTGGAACTAATTCGTTTGAGAAGCAGCAAGTGGCAAGCAGCCTCCCTCTGCCCCGGCGAAGATAAACAGTTCCTAGAACTGTGCCTCATGTTCTGCTGACCTCACCCATCACATCGGAGCAATGACACACGGGCTCCTGCAGAGCACTCCCCTGGTCGTGGCAACTGACTCCTCCTCCATTTAACAGAGGAATCATTTCACGTCTTAGAAGCGTTTTACAAGCCAGGGACGCAGATGTCGAGAAGCTATATTCAGTGTTCTTTTCATCCTGAAAGCTCATCATCTTCCAGAGACAGGCGACTCTGTAGTCACAGCATGGGGGTTATTATGAAAAACCATACACGGATCACAGTCTTGCTGTGAGGATTAAAAGGTGTGTTATATGTAAAGCTCTCCGAGTGTCATGGAAGGGGGGGGCGCTATATAAAAATAATAATAATAATAATAATATTTATTAGGGGTGGGAATTCCGGTTCTCCCGAGATCTGATATTGCCGGTATTTTGGGTGTATCGGCTTAATCAGATAAATCCGATATTTACCTGTACCGGCATACTGGATTTTTAACATTGGCCGCGGTACTGGGTTTTTTACATTGCGGCCATTGACTTCATTAGCCACAATGTAAAAAATCCAGTACCACAGCCAATGTTAAAAATCCGGTATGCCGGTACAGGTAAATCCGGTAACAGGGAGATCCGGTACAGGTACATCCGGTATTCTCCCCGGTGTCCCACCCCTATTAATTATTATTATTTGCATGACTGGGGTGGGTGGGTGGAGGGAAATGCAATTTTTAACCAAACGGTGATACCAATATTCCCACTTAACTAGACCCTTGAAAATCCTACATGTGGTCCAGACCCCCAGAGCCACACAGATAAACAAAGCTTAACTTATACCTGTGAAATCTCCCATCTGCCTCCCTCCCTCCCCTGTGCAAAGCTGCAGCAAAGCGAGAGAGAACGGGTGCTTTTAACGTGCTGAATGAGAACAACGGTGAGTTGGGGAAAGTGCATTTGGAATGTGAATGTGTGAAAATATTGCCAAGTTTCTATTACCTAGGCTTTTCCTTTACGATGGACCATTCTACACATTCTTACACACGGCTTGCAAGAGCTAGAGCGAGAGGCTGCTGTATTTAAGCAGCCAAAGAGCTCAAGCCACGGGCCATTATTTTTTTCTCAGCCATAAGTGACTATCCAACTTAGGCCCCTGGTGTGAACAATGCTGGCATATTATAATGCCAACCACTCCAGCCATTGTTGCCATGCAACTGTCAGAACCACACACATTATCCCGCTCTCCCTGCTGGGATATGGCAAGCGGCACCCAGTCGTATTGCTCATATTAACAGCCTGTCAACATCCCCTTTAGAAACAGCGGACATTATCATTAGCAGAGGGGGGAAGGTTTTGTACCGGCACGCAGCCCTCCTCAGGTTTTGCCTGGTTAGACCGCGGAATCAGACACTGGGAAACCAGAGTGTCACCCACCTAAATCTACAGACAGAGAAAACAGCCAAGACATCCGAACTGTTGTTCCTGCTGCTTGGCCAGAGGTTCCCAAACCATGGGTCGGGATTACAACTGGAACAGGTAATACCAGCGGGTTATACCTACATTTCCAAGTCGTCTATTGGTTGGCCTATGGGTACCCAAGTAGGGTACCCAATTACCTGCAAATACCAGGTGTTGCTGTCACCAAGTTATTCATTATTTATATAGTGCCAGCAATGGACCTGGTACCGTACAATCAGTAGTTATAGAGTTACCTGTTTACCGTTCGGTGCAGAAATCTGAACGGCAAGTCAAAAAATAGGTACTGGAAGTCAGAAAAAATTGGGACAAAAACTGGCAATTAAATACATCAAGTAGCCCCGTTGGGCACCAATTGGCTACCAATTAGTCCCCAATGTTAGCAGGTCGGGTACTACAATTTCAAGAGGCCTACTACCCCTTTTTTGTGAGTACTCCTTTCAGGTCTAGTTGGGATCCTGGGTGGTGTCAGTGGGCCTGTAACGTTTTATACGCCTTGCTTATCTTTTCTGCTGCCTGGGATCCCGGAATTAAAATTTTAGTCTTAAAATGGGTCTCTCTTGGCCTGTGAAATGGGTTTGTTACCAAATGAAGTTTGGGAAAGTCAACCCTTGAAACAGGGTGAGGAAGTCAGACTGATGTTAAAAACAAAATTGTCGTGTTAAGAATGCTTCTACTCTGGAAAGGCAGGCCGGTCACACAGAACCTTTGAAACCTCAAATTATTAAAAACAGTGGCCTCTTCAAGTGTTCTTCTTGCTCCACCTTTCTCAGAAGGTGAAAATGGGGCGGGGAGGGTGATTCCCCATTTAGAAAGAGGAAGCAGGCCAGACTTGCCACCAATGAGATCGGGAAGGCATTCATCCTGGCAAGAGAGGGATGTTTGGCTACTTACCCAGTGAAGAGATTGGGAGAGAAAGGTTTCTACAAGGGTTAGACCACAGTTCTGCTGCACAACAAGTGCTCTGATTTGCATCACTGTCCCATTCAAAGCTTGGGATGGCTGACACTAATAGGAATTTATTTACGCTCACTGAAGGATTCAAATCAACTGGTCACAAACCCGTCTGCGCTATACCTCTTATTGGGTCTGCTGCCGATCTCCTTCCTTAAGAACAAGGAAGAAAGAAAACCAAACAAAACTTCATTAAGCTGCTCGCCAGCACCTTCATAAAACCCTGCTGCTGTAAGCAAGTTTTGAGTTCCGACTCATGCTAGGCCCAACTGAACTTAACGGCTCCTTGCGCCAGGGATTTCAACAGGAATGGACTTTGTGTAGCAGTAACAGATGAAGTTAAACCAAAACACATACAAAAAAAAGAGAGGGGATTGCATTCAGTTTGGCTGCCTTCATTATGTGATAAGAGAGAGACAGTAGCACACCGGTATCGTTCACTGGACGAACTCCCGTTGGGGGAGGTGTGCAAGCTTTCGGACCTCACAGCTCGCCTACCAAGAAAAGATAAGAGACCACTGTACTACTTTGTCTCTATTGCCTATGTTTGGAGCCAACACAGCAACCCGCCTCTCTCTACACTACTATGTGAGAACAGCAATATCAACCATCCTATCCACTACACCAAGAGTTCTCTAACTATTTATTATTTTATATATTTATTTAGATTATTTTTTTTCATCCTACTCTATCCCTTAGGCTCAGAGTAGCTTACAATTCTTTAACCTGTGACATTAACATCTAACTAATTCATTCAACTCTTAATCATCGCAACCACCCTGAAAGGTAGAGATCTGAGAGTGGCCCAAGGTAACCCAGTGAGTTCATGGCTAAGGAGAGTCTTGAACCCCCCGACCTCTTGGTCCAAGTACTGCACTCTTCACCACTAGACCATACTGGTTCTCCAACTAGACATCCAACTAATTTGGTACCCACAAGTAATTCCCACATTTTCAAGTACCTTGTCATGTATTTGACGGGCTACCCGATCATTAATCGGGTACCCAGATACTAAAAATAAATAAAAATAAATAAATAAATAATAATAATCAGTGTTTTTTTTAATACGAATACACTGATTTGCTGATTACCAAATCAGGCCGGCTGAGTGGGGGATATCCGTACTGGCAGTCGATATTCCAGCACCAGAAGCCGATATACCGGGACATCAGGTACCCAAATTAGGTTGCCGTCGGGTACTGATTTGTACCCAATAGTTTCAAGTCAATTCAGGTTCTGGAAATTCGACGGGTACCCCCCGTTTTTGCAGGCACACGTTTCTGTTCTAGTTATGAACCCAGGTGGGGACCTCAATCCCAACTGTACTTTGCAACGTCTTTGCTGTCAGGGAATGGTGTCGTTTTATATTTAAGTCTTAAAATGGGGTCACAGGGATAAAACGTTTGGGCAACACAGCCCTACCTACACGGTCCAGGTGGGAGAAACAAGACATTGGTTACTGTTGATAACAGAGTATCATACCAGAAGATATTGAGCAGGTATGATTAAAGAGAAATAACCAGGTTTTGCTACATTGCCAGCAACTAAGACACCACAAGAATTTCAGAGGAAGGAGGAATATGGGTTTCTCCAGGCCCCTCAAAGCCATTCTCTGAACCCATTGCAGCTTTTCACTTGCCGACACTGTATCTTCTTTGAAAGCCAAGCTATTTAAAGCTGGTGTCTGGGTTCAATGACACTCCTGGCACAACGGAAACGAATAGCACGCCTTAGACTGCCACAAGCAAGGCAATACAATTTGAAACGATAGGTCTCCTTACAGGCACTGATATTCCTGTAGCTCTCTCCCCCTACAAAGAGGTGGTGATTGTTTTACAGATCATGGATGTAATCCAAAGAAGTCCATCACAAATGGCTGGTGGATCATGGCCCATGTCAGGGAATTTGCCTAGCACGAGGCATACGATAATAGCCTTATTCCACAGGAAATTAGCTGGCGGAGCCCTCCTGAATGTATTTATTTCTGCCTTTAGGTCTAATCTTGCTTTAAACTTTCCTGCAGTCGATCGTTATGCAACTTGCTGATTAGCATGAAGTGGCTCTTAGAAACTGGGCACAGAACACCATAAAGCATTAAGCCTACAGGCAAGAACTGTTTGTACCTGAAAGAAAAAAGGAAAATACTTAAACAAGCTGAGCCGCAGACCAAAGCAATACACTAATAAAATAATAATAATAATAAGTAGTATTATTATTAATTAATAATGACATCCCATTTGGAGCAGTTCCTTGGCCCAGTTCACCCAGGCACCCTTATGCAAAGCCAAAAATCACAAACTGAATCCTTAAAAGCTCAGGAAGTTGGCTTAAAAAAAAATCATGAAGGTTTTTTAATTAAATTAAATTTAGATTCTATTCCTTGGCCTACTGGGATGTGCTGCAGTCACGTTTGGGCGCTTTACTCCACAAACAAGCAGTCTATAAACTTTAAAGTTGTTTCAAAACTCCTGAAATTGCAAAACCCGTGATAACTTTGGGAGAGCTGCCCATCCTATAAGGCCCCGCCACCTCAATCCCAGTCCCAACTCCCCGGCAACTCTCTCACATTGAGACTCCAACAGCATCTTCCAATGTGTGAGAATTCCCTAGAGAAGCCGGGGGAGACAGAGTGCGCGTACAGGCGTGCAAGAGACAGACAGAAAGACATCGGATTCAACTTGGGCACATGAAGGCGAGGATCGGGGCCGAGCCATTAGCCCCTGCCCTCAACTCCGCCTGGAGCGATGACATTCGTGCAGGGATACACTTGGCTCATCCAAATCATGGCTGAATAGGTTTGGCTAGAACGGTGTCGTCTATGAGAGGCGTAAAGGAGAAGAAGACCCAGCAAGATCGCTATGCTCAAACCATCTTGGCTGAGTAACCCACATGACCGAGTTACCGTTCTGCACCGATTTACCATCTTTGGTTCGTTTTGCATTTCTGACTATTTCCGGCCAAAATTTTAAAAAGGCATCGAGCAGGGCCCCTTTCTGTTGTCAGCACGCACAGCGCTGAAACACGGACATTTGGAAAGACACTAGAACATGGTACGTCCGAACAGGCTGGTAAAACAGTCAGTCAGTTACTTGGTAATACTCACACCACCCAGGGGGCCATCTCAGTATGTGGATATCAACTGGGTAACAACTAGGCCCCCCAGAATTGCAGCTGTTCCCTGCAGGTACACAATTTGCTCCACGCTTCAGCAATACGGACCCTGTATCTCATGCACCTTCTTCACCAAGGCATACATTTAGCTGATTTCACAGACTGCTACTATGGAAAGATAGACTCTGCCAATGGAGGGACTTCTTCCTGCTGAGAATATTCCCTCTGCATTTTAATCCTTTCATACAAGGGCAAAGGCTCATTATTACTACGGCTGGGAAGAAGAGAGAGAACCCAACTCTAAAAAGGTGCTTGAACAGGAAAGAGAGGGGAAATGCAGAGCTCAGCAGAGAATCCAACAGTACAGTGCAATAAATCACCTCTCCCAGGCAGCTTAGCACAGTAAGAGGCTTTATTAAACAGCAATGCAGCACCTGGCAGAGAGGCCCTTCCTTGTTTTTAGTTCAAGTGACACAAGGCAGGTTTCTACCATCTCCATAAGCTGCATTTCAGACATTTAACACAAAGCATGAAGGCAGCACTTTGAGCTGGGTTTAGGTTTTAGGTCTCTGGACAGAAAGGAGCGGAAGGCAGATTGCAATCTTGTGCAGGAGGACTGGCTTATTTTAATTTAATTTAAAAGCCTGTATTGATTTTATGGGGGGGCCCCCCACTGCAGCTTGGCTTACTGACAAATTGGAAGGACAGTTACATAAGCTAGAATCCCAATCTCACCAGCACCTCCCCCCTCAGGATGCACAGCAAGGGGAGTCTGCCTGGGCTTTGGGGTGTTCCTATAATACAAACAGCCCTATCATGCCGGTAAGCACCAAGGAAGGTGAATTCCGTGAGAGAGAGCATAGGACAAAGCAGAGATCCCTTGTTCTTACTGGAGTCAAACAAGCAGAGGAGTCTGGGTCTGGCCTTAGAATCTGAGAGGCCCAAGGTGAAGTCAAAATATGGGGTGCCCCTGCGACCACATCCACTCTGTGGCCCCCACCCCCTCGGGGCCCTACAGGTGGTCGTGTTGTAGGCCCTGCTGAGAGGGACTGAGGGCCCCAGACCCTGCTAAAAATAGGGGCCACTTCAGGGGGCCCAAAAGTTGATAATCTATATGGGCTTGGGTCACCCTGGGGTACGGCTAGCCTCAAGAGAAGTGCAAATTTGCTGGCTGGATCTCTGTGCGGCAGGAGGGACGGAAGAGGGAGCCCCAGCTGAAAGTTTCAAACAGAATGACCCTGTATTGCTCCTTAACAAAAGACTCCGGGGGCTTGCTCCCACCCTGCCCCGGCCCCAGTTCTTGCACACATGGAGCTCTCATTAGTGGAAATGGGAGCTGGCGTCAGAGCCAACGTCGCTCCTAACCCCGCTTTCCTGCAATTCAAGAGCTACCACCCAAGACAGTAATATTTCACTCTGTGAAGGCAGGGAGGGATTGGGGTGACTTGCATTAAAAGCCTACATGCTTGGTGAAAAACCTTCCAGCTGAGGAATGCAGCCTAAAAGCCCCCACCCTCCCCCCGCTCCCCAAAGCACAATTTCGCCAGAGACGCTAATTAATCTCACTTTGCCTAGCTGCACTCTCTTTAGTCTTAAAATAGGACACAATTTCAGAAGTGTCGTAGTCAGTGAAACAATTCCTGACAAGTATGAAAACCCGACATTTCACAGACTACGTTCTTTCTTGCAAACCAATTTTATTTTTTTATTAGAGATATCTTGAAAACAGGTTCTAAAAGTTACACAAAAGTGGGGGAAAATAAATCAAAATTTCACATGAGGAATAGAAGTAAACTATACACCAAGCGAGCAAGGAACGACGGACCAATTTGCATGACAATAGCATTAGATCAATATAAAGTGCATGCATTTAAACTAACGTTACAGTTTTGTGGGTCTATTGTTGCTGTTTTTACAATGGATTCATATTTTCCATTCTGTATTATCAAGTTTTGTGTCTCTGTAAAAAAAATAGGTTCTAGATGGCCAAACTCAAGGGCATTTCATTGGACTCGAGGTTTTGACTGCTACAGACTACAGTTCCAGACCTTATTAACTACCCTTCCATGATATTCTGGTGTCAAACACAGACACAACACACCTTCTGACACAAGGCAACAGAAAAACCCCTGGAGTCTTCCCGCTTTATCCTGTTCATGGCCTGATAAACAGAAACGAAGTTATTAAGAAAGAAAACCCAGGCACTGTTTGTGTGTTGGCTCTAATGCATCCACTAATTAAACTCAACAGATTTCCTTTGTCATTGTTCACTTATTTCTCTAGAGAAGAGAGACAACTGGACCGCTCCACGAGAGCAATTTTCCTGCAGCTCTTTGCACTGAAACTGTTCTCTGCAAATTTTAAGTTTTGCTAATTAGCAAGAGCAAAGTAAAAATATTTTAAACTCAGAAGTTATTCATTGTGGTTCTTTGGGACAGAAGAGATTTGTTGTGGCATAAAAAAAGACTGTTAAACAGAACTTCATCCTAAGTCGGTATATTACTGTAATCTTACATTTACTGTGAATCTTGGGTACAAAGGAGCAACCATTCAGTGATAAAATAATCCTGCTCAGAATAAGCAGCTATGAAACTAACAGGGGGAAATAGTTCATTGTTGAAGAACAAAGTTCCCACAGTAGGCCCTGCTGAGAGGCCCTTAAACAACAGCTCTGCGTGAAGATGTGAGGAGAATCATTGGAGAGGGCTATTCCAACGGTCCCTACTTCTGAGCAGGGTCAGTCCCTCTTTGGGTGCTGACTCCCACTGTGCCTCTTCCAGGGAAGAGACAAAAAGGCATTTCAGACTCAGGCCCCTTTCCTGGTGGCCTCCCGGGAAAAGCCCTTAAGAGGCCAATGGAATGACACAAAACTCAGTGGAATGAGACTCAGGAGAGCATCTGTCCCTCTCTGTACACTTGGTGTGTGTGTGTGTGTGTGAGAGAGAGAGAGAGAGAGAGAGAACAAGAGGGGGTGGAGCTTATTCACTGAGGGGCAGGGCTTATTGGCTAAGAGGGTGGGGCTCATCCCTTGCTGGCCACTCAAATTGTTGCAGTGTACGTAGTCAGTCTGCATCTCGCGGTTTATAGTTATGCAGCTGTCTAAAGTTTCCCTTCGTTCCCCTGCATGAAGACAAACACGTGGCACTGTGCTAAGAAAAAACTCCAAACTGAACAACTTCTTCTCAGCCAAGCCCCTACAGACGAGACGAGTGCTCCAAGCTGTCCTTTTGCCAGCTCGCTCTCTGCTACTGAGGGGTCCAGTGAGCCCATGTTTGACTAAAGGGAGGCGCTGTTGACACAACTGCCAACGGTTGTGCAAACAATCATTCCAAACTGCCCTGCCGCTGTCGCCTGTAGCTCAGCCGTTCCCACTAAAACGCTTAACTACGGAGATGTTAGCCGACTGCAATCTGGGTTTGGTCTGTGCTCGGGGTGGGACCATTGGCAAAATCTCGGTTTTATCGGAATCAGATCTCTGTTTACCAGTTCTCCTATCGGTTCTCGGTTCTTTCGGTATCGGATTTTTAACATTGCGGTTTTCCCCACCGACTTCAACGGGAAAACTGCAGTGTTAAAAATCCGATAAAAAAACAATACAAAAGATCGGATACCGCTGATACCGAGAAAAGAACCGCGATATAAGATTAATCCGATAGGCCCATTTTCTGGTACTTTCGGTTCTCAGCCGAACCGAAAGTCCCATCCCTAGTTTGTGCAGCCCGCATGTCTAGACTAACAAACAGGCAGCGCCCGGCCTCTCTTTTACACCCTTGCAGGCAGCCCCCACTTTCAGCAGTGGCGAGAGTCAGAGCGGAGAGAGGGGCAGGAAATTGCTGCTCCTGTGACGCTCTAGGATTTCCACCTGTGACTCTATGGTGCTGGCGGCCGCATGGCAGGCTCCACGTTCTCCGAGGCTCTGCCGTGAGTGGGGGCTGTGGGTCTGGGCAGGAAGACACCCCCGGTGTGGAGGACTAATGTCTCGTTCACCAATACCCTCAGACCGAATGGCTATAGCAGCTTTTCCACAAATCCAAGAGACCCACAAGAGCGGTAGGCAAGCTTAGAAGCGACTATGTTTTCATGTTACAAGTGCATGTATTAAATTCCTCTGAAATACTTTCTATATTTGTCAAATAAAGTTTTAAACTGGATCAAGTACCTTTCCATCTCCATCGATCAACACAGAAACTGGGGCCCAGATAGCTAGGAAAACACTAATTACGGCGCTCAAAAATAAATGCAACACTTAGGAACACACGTCTCTAACCACATAGCCGCTGTGCTCGGTTTTCAACGTCCATCCTGTTCTTAGCTAGGTTTCTATGAAGCATAATTACAACCGCACACAGCAAGTTTTATGAGCAGTGGTTGCTTTAAGACCTATTTTTTCCACTTGTATCTGTATAAAAAGAACTGTGAAATGAATACACTAAAACCGGGTGTTGCTGATCAGCATTGTAGCTTCATCTCCTTTATTAGATGTTACTTGGAGAAGTTCAGCTATAATCAGGGGGAAATCCTCCAAGTATTACACTGGGAAAAGTTAGCTGGAATAGTAACTCGGGAAGGTAAAAATCCACTCAGCTTTCCAGGACAGGAGAAGATTAGAGGAATAATTAAGTGGAGGTATAATGGTATCAATTCTGCAACTATAAAAGGCTGGCTGTAAATAACATCCATTTGCAGACCAGAACAGATGTCCGTCTCCGAAGCAGGCCTGGCCAGCAAAGGCCTTCATTTACAAGGAAAGACGTTCCAATTCGGACCCAAGAGCGACCACGCTGCTTGAGGGATCTGCAATGACACAGGAGGGGTCCAAACTTGCAGGTCACTGGGCCAAATCGTGCTCCGGTTCAGCAAGGAGCATAAGCTATCATTCACTGTGGTCCAGGGGACTTAAAACCAGTTTACAGCCCAGAGTTCACGAGCTTGGGGTGAGAAATGAGCTGTTCTTACAGGGCGGGAGTGAGCTTGGTTTATGGAAGGGAAGGTCATTTAGAAACAATCCCATTTCCATGCAAAAAGGAAAGGCTTTCTGTTTCCACAGCAGCTCTGCATTTTATTAGTAATAACATTGGAACAAAACAAAAAAAAAGAACGTCAGCTAAACTGGTTGTCTGCAAAGGCAAAAGCACAGCTGGAAGAGCAGGAGGGAAACCACAGGAACAGAACACACGCCTATAGAAGGTACCTTGTTTATTAATATTTTTATATGTATATTTGTATATATACATAGCTATATGCACACCTATATGTATGTGGGGGGGGGGTGGATGGACGGACCCCAAAACAATCCCTACTAAACCCCTTTCCCTACTATCTAGATCATGTACTTGTAGGTCTACATCGGCGTAGGGAACCTCAGGCCCAAATGCGGCCTACGACTAGTTTTCATTTGGCCCCGTTGCAGTGCCTGGATCCAGGCCCCACCCCACCTACTGAAAGACTGAGCTCGAGAGAAGGGAGCAGAGATGAGGGCAGGCAAGGCATACAAGAACAGGGGGGACAGATTCTCAGCACGGACCCCCCGATCTGGACCACAGACCCTACTCTTCCTGAGCGCACTCCAACTTTGATGTGGCCCTCAGAGCTTGTACTAATTTTCAAAATGCCCCCGTGAGGGAAAAGGTACCCCACCCAACCTAAGCATATCCATCGGAGGCAAGGCCTAGTTGGGACTAGATTAACATGAACCAAGGGCAAGCCCTATCCTTGCCACAGCAAAGGAGAGAGAACAGCAGAGTGGATTGTCTGCCAAGAAGCACCATCTTGCCTACCAAGATGAAGAGTCCCTGCCCTTGAGTTTACTTCTAAGACCTGCTAGACAAGGCCCCAACAGGGAATCTCGACTTCAGAAATGGTTCGTAGTCTTTAGAAGTAGCCAAACCCCAAGCCACGTGACAAAGGTTCCTAGTCTACAGGCTGGGACACCAGTAGGGAGTTGCGTCATCTTCACATGGGGTCCCGACCTCGGTATTTCATATGCTCTACATATCTTTGTTACGGTCTCGGGTCGCAGACGATGGAATGTGCCCTGAATGGCCTGGGCCCTACTTATCCAAAGGACTGCCTCCCCTTTATTCCCCGTTGCAGTCTCTAACGCCTACCGAGAGCGCTCTCTTGCCAGTTCCATCATTGGCTCTGGTCCGTACAACCTGGGCTCGCAAGAGAAGCTTCACAGCGTTGGAACTTGCTGCCTTTGGAGGTTCGCCCAAGCCCCAATCTGAGCATCTTCTGGAGGCGAAGACAGACCGATTTATTTGGCCAGGCAGGGATAGGACATGTGAGGGTTTTATAGGTGGTTTTCTTTTTTGTACTTTCGATGGGTTTAGGATGACGTTAGCCACCTTGAGCCTTCGTCGGAGGGAGGGATATTTTTAAAAAAGTAACTACCTAGAGTTGCCTGAAAGCCGTTAGCATGAGTGTTTCTGGTCACTGGTGCGACCTGAAAAACCAGGGGCAGCCGTGACTGAATTTGGCAGGGGAACGCTAACCCCACCACCTAAACGGCAGCATCTCCCACCCGTTCCCCCGAAGATGGGGAACACACCACCCAGATCATTCCGTACCTAGCAACATTGCCTCAGAATACCTGCCCTCAGCAGCACCGCCCCAAAGGAACCACACTCTCATCCAGCCGCAGCGATGAACAACTGAGCATCTTCGGCTTGCCTGTGCCCCCCACCCTGCCCACCTCCCTTGGGGTTTCTCACACTTTGGCGCAGCCCTGTGGAGCAGGCTACGGGGCATATGCAGTTGGCCAAGCCCTCTCTCCAGGACCTCTCAGACAGGAAAGACAGTCGATAACCTCTGACTTTTGGTTTAACTTTTATTAGTTCCTGCAGATGTGTCCACAAATAAACAACGCATGTGTGTGTGTAGCAGATACATTAAGCTTACTTCCTGATTTATAGGACTATCCCAATACGTAAACAGGAACTACTGCACCAGTTATGACTAACTTGTAGGTCACATAGGGATCATCTTAGTGAATCTACAGGGGGAACACACACACACACACACACACACACACACAAACTATCAAAAACATTTTGAGATTTCATAGCTTGTAGCGTGTGAGAATTACCCCCTGCGTAATGTCACAAAGAACCTCACACACACAAAAAGATTTCTATCAGAGTTGCTTCTTAACGAGTCTGCATTGTATTTGGGGAAGATTTGAATTTCGTTTCATTCTGGCATCAGGGCATCTTTCTTCAGACAATCCCAACAAGCCCTTAAAAGGGAATATCAATCATTTATTTATGGCCACCAGGCCAAATAAAAATACATTTATCATAAAAATCGAACTTGTCCAAAGCTTAAAAGGGAATAGATTAGGCTTAGAAACACCTTCCATAGTTCTCCAAGGTTATAAAAAAAAAAGAACACCCCCCCCAACAAACAAACCCACCCATGTCCCATCCCCCACCACTGCCACCATTTGTCCCCCCCCCCCAAAAAAAGTGGGAAAGCACAGGAAGAAGCAAAGCATTGCTTGCTCTGTTATAATCCGAGACAAAGATACAGATAGGATAGACGGGGAAGGAGGATTTCAAGGGAACCATGGGTTTTAGGAAAGATGGCATATGACAAGGGTGGCCACATTTCTCAACCGCAAGAGCCACATACCAAAATCTTCATAGGGCCAAGGGCCACAAGAGACAGACAGACAGAACACTGCTGAGATTCCAAGCAGCATCTATGAGACTCGGAGGCAAGGATGACAGACACCAGAGCCGCCATTCAAGCCACGAGGTCCAGAACCAGCCCTGACCTAGAGCTGCACTTGAACCACCCGAGAGCCAGAGCTTGGCCGGCTCTGTGGTACGACTTCAGAAGATACTATGGCAAGTGACAGGATAGTTTGATTTCTCAACACACACATTCATGTAATAAGCAATGCAAGAAAAGTTAGTCATCTTGACTAAAGCTGGGACATCTTATTTGAATGATCAATTGGCACTGCAGCTGGTTTCGTTCTTAGCGGGCAGAAGCTGGTTCTCACACTTCAACTTTTGGTCTGATGCACGAGGACCATTATTAACAACTGGAGGGTTTCTATCTGTTGACTGACCGACGGGCCTGGCCTCAAAATAGTCCGTCTGCCTGGTCTGCTGATGAATTCAGGGCCAGGCTTCACAGCAGCAGACTCGAACTAAGGCCGTTCATTTCTGCCGATACCCATATGCTGAGGTTGGAAGAGTTTGTCGGACAACGCAAACTGGAGTCACACAGTGCTGTTGGCAGGAGGTCTTGTGCCCCTCACGCGGGCCAGAGCCGCACTTCCCCCCAGACATCCTTCCTCAGGAATCTGCTGTAGAAACCACCTCAGGAAGTCCGAGCTGGCAAACAGAGATGGATTTTGTCAAGGGGGTGTAGGCTTATAAATAAGGCAGGCTCCAGGGAACCACAAGGCAGAGGCTGTACAATGGGGAGTGGAAACCCAAACAGCCTATCAGCACTCAAAGCAATTTTGTTGATCAATCACTGTATGAAATTCATTAAGGATGTGGTTTTGTTTTACCCTTTTATTTTATTTTTTAAAGGGGACAGTCCCCACCCACCCTCACCTGCCCCTCTCTCTTTCATACTCTCCCACCACACAATATTTACTTGTGCTTAGAGCTGAAACGAGTACCCACAAAAACAGGGATAGCGGTTGAATTTCCGGTCCCCCAAAATTGACCTGAAGATTTGGGGTACTAATCGGTACCCGATTTTGGTACCCAATGTCACAGAATATTGACTTCTGGTCCAAGTTTTCTATCCAGGTTGTGTTTTTTTTTGTCTGTATCCAAGTAAATTGATAACAGAAATTTCCATATTTATTTTGTGTATTTGGGTTCTCGGCACAATACCCGAAAATGCAGGTGGTATAACCTGCGGGTACTAAATTACATACCTGCTTCTGTTCTACTTCTGCTAGACCCAGTAAGGAAAGTTTTGTACTTGAGAGTTTGCTCAGGCCAAGGAACACGGTGTGCTTGGGAGCACAAAGAAAGATGGTTTATACTTGCATCGCCCCAAACACTGTTCTGCGGGGAGCTAGACCATAAGGTGCAAATCAGAACAGGCGAGGGATATTCCTAGTTTGGAGCCCATGCCCCAGTTCCCCAGCCATACAGCCTGCACAGCTGGCAGAGAGAAGACAGCAGAGGGAACGGCATGGGGTGGGATTGACCCCACCTAGGGATTCTCCAATGCAGAGGAAATAGCCTTCGAAAGGCAGCTAAGTCTACTGGAGGCCAACCCGGGGGAAGAGAAGCTGCCCCATCGCCGGGAAGAATCTGGCCCATTACGGGGGGTGTTTGCAACATCAATCTGTTGCCAGGGAATCAAAGCTACAAGTTCTGCATGAACCCACTACTACAAGGTCAAGGAGATGACAAAACAAGTGTGCCCAGGTTTCAAAACAAAAACCAGTTTGCGTGTATGGCTCATCCAAATGATGGAAAACAAGTGAGTGACTCTGGACCAGAGGGGGCCAGGCTTACGCGGCACACACGCTCGACTTGATCCAGGCACCAACTAACATCTCCTGCTAGCGCCGATGCTCCAGGCCAGGACCCCTCCAGTTGGCTCCCAGAGCTACGGAATCTCAGCAAAAAGTCTCGGGAGCGAAGAGGCTCACTCCCCTTTAGAGAGAGCCTTTCCTCCCCCACTGGAGCAACTCTCCTAGCCCGTCTCCTCTCTAGACACACTGCCTAGAGCACCAGTCCTGCTCTGTTTCCCAGAGGAGATAAAGAGGCTGGTCCCCCCTATCCACCACGGTGGGAACTACTGGAGTCTAGCTTGTGATCTACCAGTAGGTCACCCTACCTCTTGGTCACCCATGCTCTGGACTAATGCTTTAAGCCAGATGCTCTGAAAGAGTCCTGGGTATTAAACCCCATAACGTAGGGCAACAGGCTCTCTCTCACACACAGCGAGAACAAGAGCATGCACGCTCATTGAACTCCACCTCACCGCTAGGGAGACCAAATCCAACTCTCAGAAGCACGTGATACCATGGAGCTGTCGGGTTCCGAAATCTGGACAGGGACTCGTGGTCACTGCGTTTTCCCCACTGCTGCTAATTCAGTGTCTCGGAATACAGTACACACCCACAGGAGATCTTCCAAAGGAAGGGAGTCATTTTTTTTCAAGAACTTGTTGCACTTCTCTTCGACCACCTTGTTCTTCAGACAAGTCAGCAATGCATTCAGACCCTTGCGCAGTTCATTTTCACTTTTGCAGTTCACTTTCCATTTTATTTTTTTGTTTGGTTGCTTTTTGCAAGTTCCCTGAGGCCTCCTACAGCACACTAAGCAGCCAGCGTTTCGTCGCCAACATCGCACTGGAACTCAACCCCGTCCAGAATGAATTGGATTTCACTCACTAGCAAAGCAGTTTCCAAACCAGTGAACAAACATGCCTTTTCTCACTGTCGTTTGGAAAGTAAACCACAAGAAGTACCAATTGCAAACTTTCACCGCATCGGACAGCATCTTAAGAACAACAGAGAATTTTAACTACATCACTATGGACGGAAGACGTATACAAAATGAACTGGGAAATCTACTCAAAGAAAAAACATTTCTGTGACAGGGTAAAAAGAAACGTGACAGTGGCCCGCTGTGGTACACGTGGGCATGGACCGCACCTGCACGTGCGTGCAGCTGCTGCCAGATGTTGACCTGGGGTAACCCCTTGGAAAACCTCCGAGGTTACAGTCCGAGCTAGAGTCTGCCTGACCGGGCCAAAACAGGCCACCTTGGGGCTGCACACAAGTTCCCGAACTGGTCTGCTGGCCTGGCCTGTGTCCATCATGGCAGGCAACCATGTCTGGCCGTCACTGGTTGCCATGGCTGCCCGGCATGGCAGGGGGCGGGGATAGCCAGTCGCACGTTCCCTGTTGTCCTTGCCCCCATATTGGTTTTGCGCCCCAGCCTGGTACGTACCGTGTCCGCCTGGGCTGCCTATCGCAGCCTGGTCGCACTTCTGTTTTTTACCCGGTGTTTCCAGAGTGTCAATGTAAAACCACCCGCTGCACAAACGATACGACTTTTCTTTTACAAACCATGACATGGACAGAGTCAAAATAAAACCTCTGAAATAGTTCTAGACATTCGCGGCCCCAGGCTGTTTTGACTCAATTGCCTCATAGTGCAAACTAAGGTCTTGATCACGCTCAGACTTAACGACGGGCGCGTGCAGACTAGTGACCTTGGCCTAGCGTAGGGTGGCCAGATATGCACATTTTAGAGGACACTTATGCAAAATACAGTTTGCAGGGCTGCATTGGAGCGCTACATGAGGCTCCCCCTGGTGGCGGTCCGGAGGCTGCAGCTGGTGCAGAATGCGGCGGCCTGGCTCCTTACGGGGTCGGGTCGCCGGGAGCACATTACACTGGTGCTCCGCTCTCTGCACTGACTGCCTAACTTCTTCCAGGGCCAATTCAAGGTGTTCGTTCTCACCTTTAAATCCTTACACGGCCTCGGCCCAGCCTATCTGCGGGACCGCCTCGTTCCCTGGGTCCCGGTTCGGCCACAGCGGTCCGCTGAGGACGCCTTCTTGGAGGTCCCCGGAGTAAACTGGGGGGCCACTATGGAGCGGGCGTTCCCGGTGGCTGCAGCTCGGCTGTGGAACTCCCTCCCGGAGGAGGCTCGACTGGCCCCGGAGCTGCTGACTGTTCGTCGGGCTTGTAAAACCTGGCTGTTCCAACAGGCGTTTGGTGGAGGGGACGGGGGGGGGAGGGAGGGAGGGACGAGATGGGGGGGGTAATGGGGGAGATGGGGGGGGATTTTATATTATGTTATATTTTAATTGAATTATTGTTAGTTTGTTTTCATTTGTTGTAAGCTGCCCCAAGTCGCCGTGGTCGGAGAGGACGGGGTATCAGAATTTTAAATAAATTAAATAAATAAATAAAATTTGCATATCTGGCCACCCTAGCCTAGTGCGATTCAGTACATGAATAAATGTTTGCAAGACTGAATTCCCGCCCCTCCATTTCCCCCAGTTGCATTTGTCACTAACTTGCCCTTTCTTGTCTTCATGCTTATTTGGCAATAAAGTCTTCCTGCTTTCTCTAGCTGAGCGGACAAACAGCAAACAAAGACCAGACCAGGCCAAGAAAGTATTGTAGGCTCCAGGGCTCAGGAAGCAGTACCAATATTTTGTCTGCAGATACCACGCTGCTTGTGGAGCACTCTGAGGAGCGCAGGCTTTATATAAACAAAGAACACAAACCCTAACCAGCGGAGATCAAATTTCCCCATGCCTCTAGGCCTTAAGGTAGCACGCTGCATCCTGAAAACATTCCCAATGACTCCAGAATACAGGGGCATGCACAGTTTGTTCAGACACAAGAAACTAATGACTAATTAGTAGAGCCGGTGTAGCCCGGAGGGTAAGAGGTTGGATTTGGATCTGGGAGACTAAGGTTCCAATCCCATTTTACTAATGAACTCACTAGGTGGCCTTGAGCAAGTCATGCGCTCTCAGCTTCAGTTCCACCATCTGTAAAATGGGAATAATAATGACCTACCTCTCAAGGCTGCAGAGAGGATGAATTAGGTGTGGACTGTAAAAGCAATCTGAACACTAGCAGTGCTATAGAAAGGATCAGAGCTGGCCGGTTATCTTTGGGGAGGGAGCAGGAAGTCTGCACTGTGCCATGGTGAAAACGGGGGCCACTATAAGGGCCCCAGGTCGCCCAGTGGTATGCCAGCCCAGGAAATGATTATTATTTATGCTCCCAGTGAAGTCAGGGACAAAGGCTTCCATAAAAGGTGAACATTTTAAATCGAAAGCTGGACTTCTAAATGCATTGGGACTATTTTTAAACATCTTTACTGAATGCGCTCCCCACCGCCTTCCAACAAAAGTAATGTTTATTTGGTTAAGAAATGGGAGAAGTCCAATTCATTACTTTTCCTTCTTGCTGATAAGGGAAACTCCATCCTGGATTGCATAAAGGCGGCAGTGGTTTTATAAACACATTTTTCTGCTTCCATTGTTTGCAAAAGGAACACTTCCCCCACAAACTACAAATCTCTCTTAAGGCTTCGTCCAATTGTTTATTTAATAACTGTCTTCTTGGAAGAAAAATCCTCTAAAACCAAAAGGAAACTTCATGAAAGAATTGTTCTAAGCTGCCAATAAAACAAGTCCGAGCCTATGGAACAGGGTAGACCACGCCCCCCTCACTTGCCTTCTATTAAAATACGCCCTGCCTCAGATTCCAACTGGAATCCAGCCCATCTCATAAAGTCTTCATTTCACAATGCTCGGATTATCTAGGAATTAATAATCCTTCCATTCACTTAATGATAAATACATTTAAGTCATAGTTTGTTCTTAGCTGCAGGAGGACCAAACCCTTTAAGTCCCCGTCACCTTCAAATTATTTCTCCTAAAACCTGTTTTAAAAGCTTGTTTGCACATCAAATAAAAACCCAACTGGGTTTGAACTCTTTGTCAAATAAAAGCAACTTCAGACTAACTTTTCAAAGCTGCAGGGTAACTTTGCATTGATCTTTAAAGAACTTGTAAATTAACCTTGTGTCCATTAACCTTGACCAGGGAGAGCGAGTGCAAATTTCTGTTTGCACTTACAGAACAAGCCAGCTGATTTCCACACACATCACTAAGAACCGACACACGTTCTTTAGAGGATTTTTAAGTTTAAAAACTGTCACGACCCAGATCAGCATGACTGGTCGAGATGGGAGAGGAAAGTATTTGCTTAGTTCTGACACCGTACGTCATCCACCTCTGGAGGTTGGGGGGCAGGGGGGGAGAGAGAGAGAAAAGGGGGCAATGCTTACAAGGTCCGGTTGCTCAGAACTGGCTTGCCTCTTTCTCAGAGAGAACCTCTGCTGACTCCGCACCGAAAACCTTCGGAAGGATTCCCTGCTCCGAGATGCAAAGTGTCTGAAAGACGAGGTTCGCTTGAAGGGGGCTCTGCTGCCACTCTCACTGCTAGTTCTTTCGTGGGCAACGGCAGTAGTGACCAAATTGAGAGCCTCCTGTAAGGATCTCCGCACCGTGCCCATCCACTGGGTCATGTGAGTTTGGGCCACGGTCAGCTTGTCTCCAAGGTAATCCATTCTTCCAGCAAAGGTGGGGGGAGAGAATCGATAGTCAGTGTCAATTGGGTCCTGGGAATTCTTCCTCAACCTAAACAGCCCTGACTTTGCCTTGCAGAAAAACAGGCTCGTTTATAAAATACTTTTGGCTGAGTCTAGTGTAAATAGACTGCACTACACGCAAGCACAGATTAAAAAGAAAGGAAAAAAAGGGGGTTGGGGGAAATTGCAAAATGACAATTGCGATTTCTCAAGTAAAAAAAAACACCAAAATCATTTCACATCTCGGTTATAATCAAAATTCTCAATGTATCAAATAGCCTCACCAAAATAAACTGGATTATTAGCCGCGTTAAAATACCCCAGAAAAATAGAAAAATTAAGGATTCCTTCCTCCCCGGTCTTTAGTTACAAGCAAAGCAGCGTAAGTATCATTCTCTCTCACTGCAGAGCAGGAAAAGCAGCTTCCTTTTTAAACCAGGTGGGGGGGTGTTTTGGTTTCCCCCCCTCCCCCCCGTATGAGAATTCTAGAAAAGCCCTTCCTCTTCTGGCCTGGTGGGTTCTCGGGTGGCCGTGTACGGAACAAAGTTCTGATGCTTCCGCGTCATCCATTCACCGGACGAGCAGAGAAGGTCTTTGGTGCGATCAATCCTTTCCCAGGTAGGGCAGGTTGGCGGGGGATAGAGAATCACAGCAGCAACTCCTTCTCACAGTCCCTCAGCATCATCATGCTTAGAGCGCTTTCATTTCCGGAGCCACACAAATCCCAAGGGACTCAGGCAAAACGCAGCTGAAAGGGGGGGGGGGGGGGAGATGGTGCTAAGGCTGCTGCTGCCTTCAAGACTGGACTTGCTTGTCTTTTGCAGCTTGCCAACAGAGCTTTTCTGAATGACATCAGCCCCTGGCGGTGGAGGACGGAGGGGGGCTACATAACGGAGGAATGGAGCAAGAAACCAGCAAGAGAGCCCTTTCTCCACCCGCTGCACGCTTTAGCTGCTCTCTGTCCGCCGTTGGCCGGCCCAGCTGCCTGCAAGCCCAACTGTATCTTACGAACCAGGCGTTGACATGCTGCGAGGTCCCCCTGAACGCCAAGCTTTGCAGAGATGAAACGCTGAGTCCAGCTCTGGCATAAGCCTGTTTCCTCCCCCTCTCTCTTCTCTTGGAGGGAGGAAACAATGAGCTAGGTGAAACCTCCGCAGAGGTCTGCCCAAGGAAGGAGCTGGGGCTGGGCTTTATTCTAGTACAGGCAGGATTGTCATGGCAACCCAGGGAACAGCATCTGCCTGGTGCCTGGGCAGGCAGGAGTTGAACAGATCTATTGGAATGATTCAGAGTTTGCACATGTCACGTGGACTTACTGCTTTTAACCCTTGCCTAGAACCGCGAGAGAAACCTGGACACCGCCAGAGACGGCAGAGCGCTCTGCATTACAAAGTGAGCAGCCTGCGTCACAAAGCCCAGAGACGTCTTCTCCCAAACACTGGATCCTGCATTCTTCTCGAGCTCTATTTTTACTTGCAAGCTTTATAACCCCTTCTTGGCTTCATGACCTCTCTTACAATGCACGACATTCATGCACAAGGCTCTCGTTGTTGGACTGGCACGCTTTCTAGGGGGATCACAAAAACTCACCGAAGTTCACATTTGGTATTCGAAGAGTTACAGATATTTCTGTCGTTAGACATAAACAAAACAAGTTTTCCCTAGCCGACGCTCTCAGACCCAGAAAGTCCTCAGGCATGATCAACTCCAAAATATTAGATAATTCAATGAAAGGGAAGTCTGATTTCTACCTTCAAACAAGTAACAGGTACCAGTGAAACAAAAAGAGTCTCTCTCTAGCATTGCAGAGCCTTTGATGTTAAAGCTATAGGCTACTTGTGTGTAAATATCTTCTTTATCTCAGGTGGGGAATGAGACAAGTTAGAGTATATAAGCCAGGGGTAGAGGAGCTCAGGCCCAGGGGCCAAATGTGCCTCATGACAGGTTTTTACGTGGCCTGGTTCTGGCCCCTGGATCCAACTCCTACCCCCAAACATTTAAAACCTGTGCTCAGGGGAAGGGAGAAGAGGCGAGGGCAGGCATACATGGAGAGGGGACAGATTCTACGTGCCCCCTCTGAGCCTGTACTAGTTTTCAAAGTGTTCCCTCCCCCGGGAGGAAAAAGCGTCCCCACCCCAATATAAGCAAAGCTATGAGAAACGAATCAGCATTGGGACCAATGGGAGATCGGCGACAGGCTTCTGCACATCGAGCCAAACGTTCCCTGCCCAAAATGGGAGTCTCTGGAAATGATCCTTCTAACTCTACACATGGAATGGTAAAGTCACAGCCAACTGTCAAAACATGGCGAGCAAAGGAATTCACTTTCAAAGCTAGTGCAGCCAAGAAAATATTAAGTTAAGGAGTAGGTGTTAATTGTACACCTCCTTGTAGGGGAGGAGGTGGTTTATGCCACAATCTTGTATTACTTTATTTTTAAATATTACCTTCTCTCCCCTTCATGCATTCCATACACTCCCGCAGGGATGGGGCTTATGGGAGGTATGAAATGCACGTTGACCTCAGACGCACGAGCAACTATTCCCTCAATATGATGTCGGAAAACACCAGCCTCCACTGAAGTCAAAGGACGGTTTGACAATGGCCTGCAGTGGAGCCAGGATTTCACTCCTGGCGGACTCGCATGCAACGCTGATTCAACTGGATGTCCGTGGAGCCCCGGAACATGGATAAAGGAGCCCCGGATTAGCGTTACGTGTGAGGGTGTCGATGGAAATTCCAGACCTGCTTTAAATGCAGATTTGGAGTTCAGACCAAATCTAAACACCAAGCAAGCCAGCCAGCCAGCCAGCCAAACTTTATTGCATAGCCTTCAGCCTTAGCAAAAAGAACATACAATAAACGTATAAAAGCATACAACACACACACGTAAGGTAAATAAATCTGATGACGACAGATAATGTCAATAAAACAAACAGGGAAATAATAAAAATAAAAAGAATACATAAAACTCACAAAACATACCGAAATTCAATCCAAAGCAAGCCTTCCACTTCAACAGGCACTAGAAAGGGACAGTCCCAGACGCGAATAGAACTTCAATTGGAAGATGAAAGTCCTTGCCTTTCAACGGGCGCTGGGAGAGGACAGTCCCAAGTCCTGCTGGAGCTTCCATTAAGGGGTAAAAAGATCTGAGTATCTACAGGAATGCGGATGGAGGGGGAAGGGGAGATGGGAAGAGAGGAGGGACAGGTGGGGTTCTGCAAATGGGATCAGAAGCTTTCTCCTCTAAGTCACAAGGGTCAAGACCGGCCAAAGTCATTAGTGACTTAAGTCAGTTCCCATCTGTTGGCTGCAGGATGCCTGCGGAAGATAAGATGGCTGCCTGACTCCTGATTTTATTACACAGAGATCCATAGGACGAACCCCACCTTAGCAACCATTAACTCCCTCTGGGGGTCCCATGGGGACGATCAAGACTTAACTGAACTTGGTTCCCATACTCCTGGTGGACGGTACCGGATCTGCTGCAGGAACAAGTATGCAGAGTGGAAGGGGCAAGATAAGAGTGCGCCACTGTCTGGCAGCCCAGAGAGACGGCGGGAACATTTTTTTAATACGCAGCGTGATAACGAGAGACAGAAACGTGTCAAGGTTTGCCACACACAGCACGTGCGCGTGCAGCAGATAGAAACACCTGAAGAAACCCAACCCTATCCGCAGCTTTACAAGAAACCGGTGAAAAGCACTGGCCACCGTGGCGATGAAGCAACGGGAGCAAGAGAAAGGGGTCTCTGGCCTGAATCCCACCCTTACTCGGCCAAGCTGCACAACTGCCGATACTGCTTAACGCATGCGTAAAAGGAGGCCGAGGACCCTGCATGCGAGACTGGAATCGTCCCTTTGCAGGCAATGGCAGCATTTTACGGTTCAGAGCCGACTCAGTAGGTATGGGACCCCCCAGGCTGAGGTCGGCTGGAAAGGCCGCGACTGCAGGACTAACTGCGACCGCGTGCATTCTGCTCTCTCATTCTTGGGCGATCGTCGGCTGGATGAAAATAAAGGGTTATGTTTTACTGGTGGATATCATTTCAAGAACCACTACCACAAAGGCGACGGAGCAAGCTCCACCATAGAGGTTTCCTCCTACCCCTACCTGGGACCACTGGCTGTAGGGAAGCGGGAAGATTTAGCCCCCTGAGCCGCCCCTCCCCTCTGTCAACTGTCGGTAGCCCTGTAGAGGCAGCTGCTCTAGGGACTTCCAAAGGCCATCGGCCACTGGGTGGTCGTTATGGGGTGCCGTGCTTCACCATTTCAGAGCTATTGTTGTTTTAGGGGAAGGAGGGTGTGTTTTACTGGAGTGGGGAAGTAAAATCTTTGTAGGATGTCATGCTTTGGGCTGCAATGGCGGGATGAATGGGGGGGCAGGAGTAGGCAACAGGTATAGTCCCTCTACGATGGGGGGGAATGGATCTGCAGGAATGTTTAGGTGAAGATGGGGAAGGGAACTACCCCTCCCACAAGAGTGGAAAGGATGGTGTATTCTGGGAATGTTTCGGGGGGGGGGGGGATACGGAGTTAGCCATGGCCCCTCATGGGGGGAGAAATACAGGCCGGTGGAGATTATGGGGGCATGGACTCCCCTGAATGACAACAAGGGAATGGGAGGGAGGGAGCAGAGGAGACAAGGGATGGGAGGACAGACTTCGGCCACTTTCAGACTGCACAGCCCGAACATGCACGGGGATCGGCTGAAAGCCCCCCCCCACCCCACCCCCGCCCCCCCGGCTTTGCTGGCAGAGAGACGCAGGGATACAGAGCTTGTATTTCCTGCTCTGTATCGCTGCCTCTCTGCCGGCAGAACCGCATGGGTGGGGCTTTCAGACCGGCCGATCCCTGCGCATATCCTGGCTGCGCATTCCCCCCCTCCCCCCCACAGCCCAAATATGTACCGGGGGGGGGGGGCGCAATGTCTGAAAGTAGCCTTAATCTTATGGTTTGCATTCGTTATTTTGGTGGATAATGGGGAAGGGAGAGGGCTGTTGGGATAGCGGTATCCCTCTGTGAGAAGCAGGGGCTACATGCTGGAGTGGGATCTTATGTAGGGAGAGGGGAAGATTGTAACTTGCCATTTTTAAACTATAGCGTGTGCTCTAGAAATTGGCTGGAAGGGTATCGCCCACTCCATCCCATGGGAGAACGGCAGGTGTCGGAGGGTTGGTGGTTGAGGGATGCTCTCCGTAGAACGCAGTTTATTTATACTCTGTTACACTGTTGTTGTTGTTTTAATAATTGTGAGCTGACCTGAGCTTCTACAGATAGCGCAGGTTACACATCAAAATTAATAATGAACAATAAGCACTTCATCTGTTCAGCCTGAATGAATGGTTACTGGCAGTGGGGCCAGTCAGGACTGGAGGGTTATTCTCCCTGCACATTAGGTTAATTCGTGTTTATTATCTCTGCTGCTTACAGTGGCAGAATTCAATGGGGTTGTTAGAAGCCAGCTAGGACTGCTTTATAAAAGGGAACTTATGCTTCTGGAGCCTTAACATCACGAGCAAGACAGACAAATGACAGGAGCATCAGGACTGGGCGATGCAGTGGAAATCTAAAAGAGAACCCCTTTTATTGACTGCTTTATTCTCTTGTTGTTCCCTAGTCCTGGTTAGTGGCTGGAACTTTCATAAGTGTTTTAATGTGTTTTATTGATGGATTTTTTATATTTGTATTTTAATTTTGATTGTAAGCCGCCCCGAGCTGTTTTAGGAGGGGCGGGGTAAAAATGCACTAAATAAATAAATAAAAACTCAAACCGCTGCCGAGAGGATCAAAAAAATACTTCACCCCCTTTCATGCCATTCAGTGCCCGACGTCTGCCTCCAACCTCCCCCTACCAGGAAACACCATTTCAAAACTCATTCGGCTTTTCCACTTAAATGCATGATTTTTAGCCTTTTTTTAAATCTTCCTTTCTACATAGGGTACTGGAGACAAACCTGCATCTCCAGCCATTTCCTGAGCCTCTCCTCCGGGACCAGAGGACGGCACGGCTTTAGCAATGGATGCCAAAGCTATTCCTAGAGCTGTCGGCACAAACCACAAATAAAGTTAGGGCTACTCGGTGACTAACGTCCCTGCTCCTGAAGGCACGAGGATACGTTCTGCAAAGAAATCACCCGCGTGAAGATGAGTGTGACGCTGAGTACGAAGGCCGCCCGCCCTCCTGTACCAAATGAGGTGTGTTACAAATAGCAAAACGGATACCATGATTAACTTCATTACAGCAGTTTTCACTTCCAAACTACTTTACATCAGCGACTTTTCCAAGCAGTTTATGCAGCCCGATTCCTTAAACCCTGACTCGGCTGTAAAAGGAAATCTAATTAACAGAAGTAATTTCCCACACCACAGCGATCACTACTTAATGTGGTACTTTTTAAAAAATGATTATTTCTTAAACAATGTTCTCATCTTTGCAGCCTAATAACATTTCTGAGGTTTGAAAGGCAGCTCAATAGACAGAGGTCTCCAGTATTTCCATTTTAAAAGCCTTTTCTTCAGAAGCAGCAATAACCATCCCCCAAAGCTGCTTGTGGGATGGGGTTAAACAGACCCAGAACTCTCAGGGACTCCAGTGAATGTATTAACACCACTTTAATGGCAGCAGAACCATCAGATCAATGTTCCACCCAGTCCGGTGTCCCGTCTCCAGCAAAGCCCCGGCAGGGCCAAAACTCCCGTCCCTGACTAACATGACTACAAGTGATTTAGGAACCAATCCTCTAAGGACTGATTCAATTTTTAACCCAGTTATGCTACTGGCCTTGCCAACGTCCCCTGGCAATGAGTTCCGCAAGTTAAATTACAGCTGGCCGTGGTATTACTGCAAAACTACTAAACCAGGGGTGGTCGCTTTGAAAGTTAGTACAAGCTCCGGGGGCCACAGAGAAGATGGGGGCTGGGGTGCTTACGGGGTGGAACTCAAGGAAAGGAGGACGACCCAGATCATGGATTTGTACTAGGGATCGGTCTCCTCTCCTTGTGGGCATGCCCTTGACTCTGCTCCCTTCCCCTGTGCTCAGATTTTAGTGGTTGGAGGCAGGAACTGGATCCGGGGGCCAGATCCATGAACTGGAAAGGGGCCATGTAAAATCTTGCTGTGGGCCGCATTTGGCCCCAGGGCCTGAGGTTCCCTGCCCCTGCACTAACCACTGCAAACCAGGCACAAACCTGACCTTGAAATCTCACTCTATATCCATGGGGATTTTCATCTGGCCATCCATGAGCTGATGCATCCTGTAGTGATTCGTCGCCCGGGCCAGGCCAGGCATCAGTGGGAACATAAGGAAGCTAGTTCTTGGGCTGACTCCCTAGAACAGGGGAAAGCCCAGCTGCTGGGCCGCTCTCAATTGAACCACCCAACACAGGGTCCCTACTTGGCCGACCCCAGCAAACCAGACTGGAGTTCTTCATCTCCCTGTAGCGCGGGGGGCGACACAGACAGAGGTGCAACTCTGGCACGGGAGATCCCAGCAAATCTCTCCTGCATGGCACCCGCAGCCTGGGGACGGCCTCCTTACGCGGTCGTTGCAATGTAAGTGGGTGTCTGTCTGTCTCACACACACACACACACAGCGCATTCTGGATTAAACCCCCTTTTCAAACTAAGACATGATTTCACGCTCGTTTTCCTACACCTCTTCTTAAGAGCCGTCGTGAATGCTAATTTGAAAAATCTCTCTTTCTCCTTGAATTTAGCATCTCTCTCACAGTGTCACCCGAACTCACGAATAGATCTATAACAGTATTTATTTCCACTTGTCAGCTTGCCGTACATCTGGCAAATGAGGGCTGTCTCCTTACTAATAAAGAAAACAGCGTATCAAGCTTACTCTGCAATGTTTACAAAACACAGAACTCCCATAAAAAGGGATGTGAGCTAAAGGGTAATGCCGTTATTCATCTCGTGGAGATGGTGCGCTGCGCTGAACATGCCATGCCTGCAGCACACTTGGAAGGGGTAGCCACCTTCCTTGGCGGTGGGCAGGAGACACACCTGTCAGCACCTGTACTTCAGGAAATACTTTTCAGGCTTGGGAAAGTCCCCTTAAGCAACCACTGATTCTACCACTTTCACTGGGAGCAAGAATTTCATGATACTCTGTAACCAGCCCAACTCCACCTTGCTCACCAGCTCCCATTTTAATGTGCCAAGGCCTATGACCGGGGGAGGACTAGTACATGCTTGGAGGGACAAACTAAAGTTGGGTTTGGAGGATGCTTGAGGGCTGCGCTCAAGGAAAGGAGGGTCCAGATCACGAATCTGTGCCATGGCTCTTGCGTGCATGCCCTCATCTCTGCTCCCTTGCCCTGAGCTCAGCTGAGGCTAAGAATTAGGGACGGGAAGATCAGTATCGGATCAATACGATTCGCTCGATTTTGGGGCGAATCGGAAGAATTGTATTGATTCGATTTGATGATGGGGGATCCGGTGTCCCCATCAGATCCCGCTGGGAAGGATAAAGCTCCTTCCAAAGTACCCATCCTGCTGCCAGTTCTGCCTCCCCCCCAACCCGTCTGCCCCAGTGCAGTGGGCAGGCAGGATTCCAGGGAAAGCGGGCACCAGGCAGGGGGCTGGGGGAGGCAGCGCTGGCAGAAGAGAGGAGGGTAGTTTTGCTTATTTACCTTTTTCTCCCCCTAGGCTCCGGCGACCCACTATGCCGGGAAGAAATTACCACCACCACCCCAAAAAAAAAACCACTGTGCACATGCAAAATGGCTAACATGGCTGTTCTGCGCACGTACAGCCATTTTCCATAATGGCGTCGGCGCAATTTTGGAAAATGGTATCCAGTCCGACTGGACGCCATTTTCCAAAATGGCGCCACCACTGCCACACGCAGTGCTTTTCGTGGTGCTAATTTCTTCCCGGTTTGGATCTAAGGCGGCTGCGCCTGGCGCCATGGGTTACCAAGGCCTAAGAGAAACAGGTAAGTCAGCAAACTACCCTCCTCCCCACCCCACCCCCCATGTTCCCTCAGCTCCCCTTCCCACCACTGAGCAGCCCCTCTACCCACAGCCCTGCCTCCCCAGGGTCCCTGACCAGCCCGAAGCAGAGTTGGGGGCAGACATATGGATTAAAACCGTATTGCTCGGAACCGATACTGATTCCAATGTATATGATTTAAATCCGAATTTAACTCGGGCAGGTCCAATACTGAACCAATCCCGATTTTCAAAATGATTTCCCATTCCTAGTAAGAACTGGAATCCAGGATCCGGAACGGGGCCACATACAAACTAGCCGTGGGCCTCATCTGACCCCCGAGCCCGAGGTTCTCTAACCCCGCACTGCGAGCTTGGAATTGTTTGCTTCATGACTACTCTGTAAGAAGTCCTGGATAGCTATGCTCTCATCTAGCATGGAAAAATAAACTGACTCGCTTATTACCCGTAGTTAAAAATAGGCGATCTACGAGGGTATCTATTCTTAACCATAAGCAAACACACGAAACAAGAATGGAACAGCAAGCCTTAAAAAAGTGATATTCTGAAACAGGAAATGGAGGCTCTGAACGAGAACAGGAGCAGGAACTTGCTGTGGTGCCGAATGAGAGATATTTGCAACATCAAAATGTCAAGGAGGGCAGAAAGCAGAAACCCGATGGTCAATTTGTGCTTTAAATTTAAAGGGCCTGAATTTGAGGTCTGTGGTTTCCTCCCTCCATTTTAATTTCTTTTTTAATCAGACAGGGGAAGATTCAAATCACTTCTGAATAAGTCTAGAGCACATGCTACATGCCAAGCAAATCCATGCGAGAGAATGCAGAAAGGGCGCTATTTCAGCTAATGATGATTTGAAAGATATACTACAACCCTCCAAAGATTTATCCAAACAGAGACACGGCCGGATGACTAAAGTATAAAGCAAGAGAGCTGTAATCAGGACCGGTTGCAGTTTTTGACAATATAAGAGCAGGGCGGGGCGCATAGCTCAAGAGGTAAGAGCATATGCTTTGCATGTATAAGGTCCCAGGTTCAATCCCCGGCATCTCCACCTCAGGATCCCTGGTAGCGCGCCTGGGGGAGGCCTCTGCTGGGGGCTTGGAGGAGTCTCAGGAAGCACACCAGGATGGCCTCTGCCAGAGACCCTGGAAGAGCAGGATTTGGACCCAAATTTGAAACCCCTGCTGCCGTGTCAGGTTGTGACAATACTGGGCTAAGATGGACCATTGATCTGACTCAGGCAGTTTAGTTTAGTTTACCTGAGGGTAGGAGCGGTTGATCTAAATTTTCAGCTACCCTTCTAGGTCAACTCGAAGCAAGCTCTCAAAGTCAGCAATTCCAAAACAGTGACTTTCTTTACCGAGAGAGACCTGGGGTAATAATGTATTTATGTAACAAATTTAAAGAATAAAACTTATCCAGGGAAATGCTTGCAAACAAAACAATGGCCCATTAATGACATTCTTAATTAAAAGGCAACCCAAACCAGCTGCAAAGTATGGTTCCCCACTACATTGTTTGTTAGAGGTCTACACTGCAGCAAGGGAGCCAGGGTGGTGTAATGGCTAAATGTGCAGAACTTGGACCAGAAGGTAGAGGTGGACCCCGGTTCGAGGCTCACCTTAGCCAGAAATTCAGTGGGTAACCTTGGGCCAGTCACAATATTCTCCCAGCCTAACCTACCTCACAGGGTTGTTGTGATGATTAAAAGTTGTGTTTATTAGTTATAGGTAAAGCGCTCCGAGTGCCATGGCAGCAGGGAGCGATATAAAAATGAAGATGCTGCTGCCATTGAGAAGATATTTTGAACACAGCAGTGGTCACCATGGTCAGCCAAAAGTCATTTGCAGACCTGGTAACTCCTCATAAGGGCCCAGCCTACCCCACTGTTCTGGCCAGAGTCTAACAAAGTGTACGCAGCTCAGCAAAGCTATCCTGACTATCATCTCACAAGCGCTCTCTCCAAACGCCAAGCTTCCAGCAACCAAAACATGTCAGGCTCGAAGCCTCTCCGGCTGAGCAGAGAGTAGCTCCCGCACAAGTGAAAGATGATCTTCTGCCCTTGGGGAGGAAAATAAATAAATAAATAAGTGCTTATCTCATGCTGTAGTCACCCTGGCTGTGCCGAGCTCAGGCCTGCAATTCCAGCACCTGCTTTCCGTGAACTTCAACTGCTATACCGTGCCGGGAGAGTCATTGGCCCAATTGGGCGAGTGACACTGTGTTTCTCAGACATTGCTAGACAGTCTCTTTCGACATCAGATCAGTCCAGAACACCACACTAAGAGCCCGAGGCCATCTCGGTACACAAACCTCTTAACAGCACTTCCAGAACGTTCTCCATTTTAAGACTTCAATATAATTCTATAATCAGAACGCCAACAAGGATGTGCAGGATATACTGAATAGCAACCAGGATCGTGCCCCCATCAGCACATGACGTGAGTGACCTCACTTGGGATTCCAACCCACAGTTTTGGGGACCTCTGCCCTATACGCCAACTACTCTAGAGTCCCAACGGACTTCCAGTGCGGTCTGAACTCACCGAACCCACCAAAGTCAATGGCAAAGCGTCTATTGAAGCCAATGGGCGAGGACTGGACCCTGCAATTATTTTCTTAAGTTGTAATGCTGTTGGCAAAAGGAACGGACTACGTTTAGCCTAGTGAAGAGAAGATTGAGGAGAGATGCGAACGCAGCCTTCAACCATCACAAGGGTGACCACCGAAAGGATGGGAAGAAACTGTTCTGCGTGGCTACAGAGGGCAGGAGTAGCAGCAACGGGCGCAGGTTACAGGAAGCGAGATTTCAGTTAAATATCCCGGGAAATTTCCTAACCGTTAAGCGTTGTGCGACAGGATGCCTAGGGAGGTCGCTGACTTTCTGTTGCTGGAGGATTCACAAAAAAAAAAAAGCCTGGGCAGACCCGTCAGGGCTGTTTCAGCTGACGTTCTCCTGCATCCAAGCAGGGGGCAAGGTCCCTTGGAGCTCAACGAGAAGCGGTTTGACGGCAGTGTCCAGCCAAGACGCGCTTTACCAATGCCTTCCCCCACCTCTTGGCATTAACCCTGCTCGGCCAGATGCCACGAAGAATTCCAAAAGGGCTCCCACCGGCCAAACAGCTGGCTCCCCTCTCTACACGTCTGTGCGGCCGTGGCATCTAAAGGCCTGGACGGCAAGCCCTGCTCAGCTAGATTCTAAAACGTGCCGTCAGGTGTCAGTCCCTGCCCCAGAGAGCTTACAGATGCCAGAAATAGAAAGTACACCCAAGCACACAGGCTATGTCAGCTTTTTTAGGGGGGGAGGGGGGTCCCCCTTTGTTTGACCTCTTCCTTCCCAGCGAGAATCTGGAAATTAGTACAAGTTCCCCAGGGCAGAGAGGAGAGCAGGGATGCTTAAGGGATGCAGCCCTCAGGGTACGGGGGAAAGAAGGGGAGGCACCAAGTTCACACTCCAGCCCCTCATCTCTGCTCTCTTCACCTGCGCTCTGGCTTCCAAGGCTTGAGAGAAGAGACTGAACCAACGGCCAGATCTAGCAACCAGAAAGGGGCCAAATCAAAACCCTTTGAGGCTCCCCGCCCCTAGTTTAAACAGCCAGAAGAGCGAAGGTACGGAACAGCAGGGGCGGAATCAGGTCAGGACTGGAGTTAAGGGACATTGGGCAACATCTATCTGCTCTGAAATCTGTTGGGCAAATGGAAACAGCCGACATCTCGGTTAATGTTTGAACTGAATGTTTGCTTCCCATTCCCTACTCGAGCTTTCTTCTGAAGCGGAAGATAACAGACTTGTGCTTTTCATGTTCTTAAACGGAGTCGATTTCCCCTAAAATGGAAAAACGCTGAACACGCACAACACCAATCCACCTACTTTTTTTGGTTCGTGCTTCACTAAACACAGGCTGGGCTGCGTTCAGGTCCCCCGTCTCACCGGCATTTTGATTGCATTTTTCAGCGAGCACTGAAGGGGCCCAAGGATGAAAAGGCGGCATTGCTTGCCGCAGATCACAAATCAGCGTTCAGAAACCCCCACATTGGCAACACATTCACACAAAGAGCTGCCATACGAAAGGCACAGAAAGACAATCACTCTTTGCACTTAGAAAAACCTTTAAAAGAGTTGCATTAAGCAGAGGAAAAACCTAGTCTCCAAGTATCATCATCCCAAAGGTAATTTAATGGAGTTTAGTAGAGGGACCGTGACAGAGCTTCCCAAAAAATAAAGGAAATGGCTTGCAGCTAGAGTTCAACGCCAGTATCTTTATACTCAAAACATTTCTAAATGTTCATCCTGAATACTAAGTAAAGTTCGCTTCCCCCGGTTCAACTAGAAGGAGGAGATACAAAACTAGAAGCCCAATAATGGAACTGTGTGGCAGATGTTAAGCGATTTGCAACATTTATGCCGAAAAGGAGCAGTTTCCCATCTCTTCAAACCCATGGTAGGTCACCATTGTTCACAAGACTCCTGAGTGGGTTCTTAAGTAAGTGTCCACGTGCAAATGACCAACTCGGTATTGGAATCCTTGCGAGCATCAGGGAACAGGTAAAGGGCACCGTGGATATACATGTAAAACCAGAGTGTCAGAGCAGGACCAAAGCACATTGACAGCCAAACAACAGAAGCACCATGGCTTTCCCCAAGCCGAGATTCACTCAATATCGACTTTTAGCACAAAAATTACAAGTTGGCTTGCCTCCCTATTATCCGATACCCATGCCAAATAAACACACGGCGAAGATACAGAAGTATCAGCAGGCTTAACTAAGAGCACCCAAACAGTCCAGTTGAATTCAACAGTCCTAAGCTTTTAATGAACTGCTTTCCTGGGGAAAGGCCAGTACACGCCTAACCTTGCCTAATCAATCTATACATTCTATTTTAAAAAAAAAAAATAGACCTGCTTTAAATATAGAAAGCAGAGGCATCTGGGTGAAAAGCTTCCTTAGCTTAAAAGCGCAATCAAGTCTACAGTCTCTTGATTGAAGGGCTGGCACAAAAGAAATTAAATGTCTGACAGGTGGGCAAAATGAGAGAGAGCACTTCTCTGCTGCACAGAAACCATCTAATTTTTGCACCGAGATGGAGGGGAGGGGAGGAGTTGTCATCAAGCATTCAGAGCAAGGCATTCCTCCTTTTAGCAAATTCTGGTTTACAGAAGAAAGGTTGCTTCAAAACAGATACTCCCAGAAAATATGCTTCAAACAAATGCTTAGGCAAACTTCATTGGGTCTGGTTTGGTGGGGGTGCAGATGGGGTAGTTGATGCTGGGTGTGCTGTTTGACTTAGAAGTAAAAGGCTTTATGGAAGAGGAAGACTTGCATCACTAACTGGAAGTGGTCAGACGCTCAATCGATCGATGGATCAGAGTGGTTTCTCTTGGCAGTCACATGCTTCCTTCCGGGCTTAGAGACCTCCTCCACACCCCTACTGTAACTGCTCTGGAGATTAGGGCCCAGACTGTGTGCTGGCAGGAGGAATAAGCCAGAAGGGAAGGTATTTAGCAGGAGCTCCATGGGATCATGTAGGTCTAAACCCTAAAGGTAGCCGGTCGCCTTATCTGCTAGCCGACACACTTTGCATAGATGGCCACACCAGGAAGATGTTCAAAAGACCCAAAGACGGGAACCTGTAGGGACTCACTCACCAAGATTTTCTGAACACACTAGGAATCGAAAGCCCTGCTCAGTTTTAGCGACATTCGAGATCCTCCTGGAAAAGTTTGGTTGACGTGCCTAAGAAAATGATAATGGAAAATCCTATTCTTCATTTTCAAGTACAGGAATACAATTGGTGTTAAAATGGCAGCTATTGTTTTCCAGGCTGAATTTCCTCTAGTTTGTCAAGAACGCTCAACAAGCTTAGTCATCGCCGCACAATGCATTCAACGCTGGGCCGTTCTGGCTTCCTCCTGCTACTCTGGGGGACGCTGCTGAAGTTCTGTTTGGAATAAGAGGCTGCTGGACAAATCGAGATAGGTAGGTAGGTTTCACACCCGGCCCCAAATGTGCCTTCTTCAGAGTGCACTGGGACATTCCTTCCAAAGCCTCCCGTCTCCTTGGGATTGTTCAGATGAAGCTCATTCTGATCCATTTCTCTCAACATGGAGGAATTTGCCCGAGAGAACATACACTAGGAGTGAAAGAACTGACGCCCTATTCCAAAACCAGCTTGTGCAGCAGCTAAATTATGTGGCATTGCCCTCGCTCTCCCTTGCAAGTTTCTCTCTTGTGTTTATTAAGTTCATTCACTTTAAGCTTGTTTCAACATAGATCTACACTGTCCAAGACAGGGGCCATCGCCTGAACCTGGCTGTGGTCTCTTGGAACTGCTGCAGTATGGATAAACAATTGGTATATGGACCCAACTCCCAGTAAGTGCCCTCTATGGGAAATCTAATAGGGAGTTTGCGTAGGCCGCACGCAAAAGGAAATTGTTCCAGTTCACAAGCACGTGCGCTCTGCATAAGAAGTTGGGGTTGCGATACTCCACTGCTTTTTGGACAAACACGCCTTGAACTGCAAACATGTTGGTGGCCAGGAACGCCTTTCACCATCTGGTGAGAAGGCTTCATCCCCTTTCTCTCGGATTCGGATCTGGCCACCATCATCGGTGCCTGTGTTACCTCTGTCTCTTATACACATCTAGATGTGTATAAGAGACAGCCCCTGAAGACTGTCTGGGGGGCGCAGCTTGTGCAGAACGCGGCGGCCCGGCTCTTGCTGGAGGTGGGTTGCCAGGAGCACATTGCACCGGTACGTAAGAGTCTGCACTGGCTGTCAGCAGCATTCTGGGCACAATTGAAGGTGCTGGTATTGACCTATAAAGCCCAGAATGGCCTGCTAAAGGACCAGCTCCCTCCTTGTATCCCTCCGCGGCCTCTAAGATCAGCCCAGAGCACCCTCTTGCAAGTTCCATCATCGGTTCAGATCCTCTCGGTGGCTACTGTGCAGCCTTGGAACTCCCTTCCACTGGAGCTTCGCCTAAGCCCTGGTTTGAGCATTTTCTGGAGACCTGTTTACTTGGCCAGGCATTTGACAGACGGGGATAGATCCTGGAGGGGGGTGTGTGGTATTAGCGATGCATAGGTTTTGTTGTGTGTTTTATCTCGGGGGCTAGAGAGGGATAAAAAAACAAAACAAAAAACCCAAATGAACAGACAAATGTTCAGCCACTAGTCTGAGGTACAGTGGAGATGCAGGCAGCTTTATTACGAGTTGCTCCCCTCAAGAGCGGAGAACGTGAATATCATCTTTACTCATTTGCCGCTGCAGCACGTTTTCCCCCTATCCTGGGAAACGCACAAGATGCTTGATCTGCAAGTTGCGTTATTATTAGCATTTTAAACGACATAACGCGAGCAGATTTCTCCTCCTCCCTTCAAATGCAGCAGCAGTTGTCATTTCGCTCAGAGTAAATCTGACGGCGTGAAATTTAAGAAGCCTTCACCTTTGCGGATTTGCAGGTCTAGGCAGATTGGCACATTTCCGGTGACTGGACACAGAAAACACCTTTTTAATATATGGCTAAATTCAATACAAAGCGTGGAACGAAGATCAGGCTAGCAATAACGCACTTAATAAGCATGGTGCTCTTGTCAATACTCATCTTACTTTGCACGATGCTGCTGCTGTTTGGTTGCTCTGAATCAGGCCGGCAAGAAATGCAGCTCTGCTCTGCCTCCAATGAGAGAAACAGGAGGCAGCCAATCAGCGTAGCAGGATCTTGCCATAAAATTACCCCCTGGGGCCCTATTCCATCTTTTTCATTCCCATTTTAAAAAAAAAAAAATTGTAAAAGTACCGTCCTTTCTCCCCGATCTAATCCTCTGTCTTAAAAACTGAAATCTTCATTAATCAGGGAGTAAGCAGCTTTTAATACAGGGGTGAGGATCCGGGGGCCAAACGTGGCCACTGTCCAGCTCCTGGATCCAATTCCTACCCCCGAGCACCAAAAACCGCTCAGGGGAAGGGAGCAGAGAGGAGGGCCAGGGCCCAGATCCATGTTCTGGGCCCTCCTTTCCTTGACTGATCCCTCACCTTCGCCAGCTTGCGACTCCCCTGCTCCTCAAAACGGCTTGACCCCTTTCTCTCTTGCTGTCCCCCTCTTGCTGTAACTACTGACTACACAGTACCAGGTACATTGCTTGTGCTATATAATAATAATAATAATAATAATAATAGATAACAGCAACAGGCCCACCCCCCTCCCCAACCTGTATGCAGCCCTTGGAGCTTGTCTGATTTTCAAATTGGCCCCCGGGATGGAAACAGTTCCCCGCCCATTTTAATACAATGCCTTCCAAAATGTAAATGTAGTGATTGTTTACTTAAACAATTAAAACAAAAAAAAACACAATACACAATCAGCAACACGACCCTGAAAATATTGCCAAGGAAAATATATTTCTTAAAGATAAAAACATTCTTAAATGTCTGGGAAAACTTTGCCAGCGCTAGATCCAGAGTGCGTGCACGCACACACACAAAGAATTGTCTCAACGTAAGCTATGAAATATGCAAACTCGCTCAAGGGAATGCTGAAAGTATACAATGGAGCGATTATGTCCATAATCATCCTGTACTTCCTCTCCATCTCAGCAGCGCGGGGAAAACAGGAAAAGGCCACAGAATGGGTGCTGAGCACGGCAGCAGACGCACTGAGTTTTGAGTTTGTTATATTTTTATTGGCTAGAGATCTTCTACTAAGTGTGATGTCGAGTCGACTGACAACACTAACTGCAAATTAATACTGCAACAAACTGCACCTGAGCTCGGCCACCTCTTCAATAACTGTCCTGAATAAACGCTCCCAACAACGGGCTGGGGCTTGAACTTGCAGAAGAGAAACTCACCCTGGAGTCATGCTATTTAAAAGGTGCAGAAGAAACACCAGCCTTGAGACAACAGGAAAAGGAGACAACAACACTGGCATCTATTTACAATTTTAAAAAACATAAACCAGACAAATATCCGGTCCATCCCGCTGCACACGTTTTTGATCCGCGTGCAATCGTTATGTTTCCTTGGACCCTCTGCCTCCCCCCTCCCCACACACACACATTTTGGGGGCAATAGTAAGAGAGAGAGAGGTGATTTTTGAGCCTGAGTTACTTAAGTAGGAAGTCGGACACACAAAAATTCTTTAAAACACAGAGAAAACCCAAACTTGAAAGGGAAAATTGGCATGAAATGACAAAGATACAATATCTTACAATAAAAGACACCATAGTACTACATTGTTCCTATTGCACAGATAGATACCAACAGCAGCTTCAGGACAATCAGCCTGCCAAGTGACACGCTGGATACTTCTGCACATTAACTGTAGTCCTTTCAGATCAAGGGGAAATGATGAGTTCAGGAAGAGTGCTAGCAGTCTTTTGGCTGAGGAATGTTTGTGTTATAAACTATGCCCTTATTTATTCCAGGCTGATCACGAGGCTTGGTTTTTGTAATTCCTTGTTATTATTAATTATAATTATTATTATTATTATTATTATAAAGCATTTATATAGAGCCAGCAATGTACCTGGTGCTTTACAAAGAATAAGATCGACACAGTTCCTGCCCAAGAGACAGGGGGAGGGGAGACAGGGAGGGGTTCCAGTGGTGCTTCCCTATTGTTTGCAGCTTGCTCAGAACGTGGCAGCGCAACTGCTGGTTTGGGCAGTTGTGATCCCATTATGCCCCCCCACTCCCTCCCATGTTCCCTGCATTGGCTCCCGCTTCTGGTTTTTCAGGGCCCTGAACAGTCTAGACTCTCAAGACCTGCTCTCGGAGCCTCCCCCCGATGGCTCCCTGTGGTCAGAAACCACCCACTGTTTAGGGATCCTGTCATCACGCCTTAAGTCAGCAGGCGATCGGATCTTTGCTGAGGTGGGCGGGCCCCTCAGTGTGGAACTCGCTCCCTCCAGATGTTTGTCTCAGCTCCTCCCTCCTCACCTTCAAAAAGTACCTGAAAACTTATTTATTCCCCAGGGGCTTTAAGGATCCACTGCCGAATGCTTTTTCTCTTCCCTCTTTACCTTCCTTGTATTTTATGTGAAGCGCTCCAAGCACCATTTAGGGGAGGGCACTATAAAATAAAAGCATCATGATCAGACGTGCTCTTATTCATAGCAAATGTGCCATTCCTGCTTCGGCACTACCCTGCTTGGGGGCATCCCTGCATGGAAAACAGCTCAGCCACCAACAGGAAGGCAGGTGACGCTGTGAAACTGCTATTGCTTCAAAGTGTCAAGTCTGCAAACGTGATGACTTCAGAGAAGTTTATATTTCGAAGAGATCTACTATTAGCTTAGTGTGTTTTCAGACACACTGTGTGTTTTTGGGATCTGCAACAAGTATTTGTGGAGGTGGGATTTTATTTTTTTGCACTGGTCCTTTCCTTGGCTAAATTTAATCTTCCTCCTGACTAGTGAGTTGAAAGATACAAGGAGAGAGAGAAAAATGAGCATTTGAAAATGCTCCTTTTCTTTTTTTAATATTGTTCAGAAAATGCACACAGCAATGACTCATTCCACAGAGCGACTAGCCACAAAATATAAATCTCTTGCAGGAGAAGATGGATCACACAGGTCAAAAAGAAATGCACTATCCAAGTGGGTAGGCATCTTAAAGCCAAGCTGTAACAGCAAGAGCCAGTCATCGACCAACACATTCCCGATGAGTCACAGAAGGGCGTGTCTTCCTGGGGTCAGCAAGTGGAAAAACAACGGGGGGGCAAGGAATTGGCTTCCTCCTCCCGGAAGGCAAAGGATGGTAAAACATAAACAGCGGCGACAAATAAGGAAACATCTAACTTTTAACACTGTAATGGGGGGGCAGGAGACAGGCTAGCAGTAAACGATTCCCAATACAGTCAGAAGCTAAAAGAGCAAACTTGCCTCAAGCAAGAAGCACAGAAAGTTGCCGTGTGTGTGTGTGTGTCACTGCCAGACAGACTCCCCATGAGCTCTCAGAATAGACCGGACAGTCAGAGGATGAGGCAGCCTAAGATAAGGGTCTGGGACACATGCCACGGCAGTAAAGCTGACGTCCTGATTCCGCCAGGTTGTTGTTCCCTGCCCTGCAACATTCTAACGTGGGGAAGCACGGCCATATTCTCTGCATTCACAGAATCCAACCTCCCCTGTCTCCATGTGGTTTAATATTTAACAGGCCCTTCTAGAGTTTGAAACATTGTTTGCACAAAGAGCCAAGACAAATCTTGTGCCCTGCATGAATGCTTCCAACTAGCAGAGCTGAGAACGACCATTCCCGTATCCTCGGGAAAGATCGACCTTTTGTGAGCGCCTGCAACTGTTTTGTCAGCACTTCAGTTTCCATTAATTCTGGACTTCCGCTACTGTCGATAGCAATGCCTGTGATTTTCCATCATTTTCTGTCCATTTCTGGCACTTTGTCAATTTCCAGCATTTTCAACAATTTCTGGGACTTTCCAAAACTTTTACGTCGCTTTTCTGACACTTTCCCAACTTTTACGTTGCTTTTCTGACACTTTCCCAACTTTTACATCTTTTACAATTACCGAACGGGAACTAGCAATAGTAGAGAAAAAAACAGTAGGTTTCCCAATCATGTGAGCACAGGCGAATGATCCGTTTTGCCGCGATTGGTTGATTCAGCACGACCAACGAGGACTAAGAACGTCTTAGGAAATCCGTAGAATTTCTTAGGATCAAACAAAGATTGCAGCTATACATTTAGGCACGTTATTTCTCCATGGAGGAAAGGGGTTCTATAAATTAAACAATCTTGGTAAATGTCTTAAATACCCTCCCCGCTCAACACAGAAATATTTCCTACTACAACACATTTTAATTTTACACATTGTGCTTCTTAAAACCAGCACAGGAAAGAATAAAAAAAGAGAGAGAGAGAGAGAAGTCCCTTTGCATTTCATTTTAAAACATGCTGTTCTTATATGGAAGAAAAGCAAAACGCAGATATAAAAATAATGACTAAATTGTTAATTTATATAGCATCAGTGATGTGCCTGATGCTGGACAGTCATGGTTAGAGGCAAAGTCCCTGCCCCAAGGGGCTTACATTTGAGAATGGACAAGGGAAAGGGCAGCAAAGGGAGTAAGACACATAGGAAGAGACAGGGAGACATTCAAAGAGTTGGGAAGTCGCAGGGGCACGTGTTTAGCTTAGTTCCAGGGGAGGAGGAGGGACCGAGGATAGATGGCCCTAAACAAGGAATGTACAAGGAACCGAAAAAGGGAAAGCCCGATAAAGAGGTAGGTTTTCAGGAGGGAGCTGAAGAATCAGGAGAGAGGGAGCAGAGTGTATGTTCAGGGAAAGTGCTTCAGACACAGGAGGGCAGCATGGGAAAAGAGGTGAAGTCTAGGGCTGAAACTCAATCCTCCGTTTCTCAACAAGAATCACAATTCTTGTCTCATTCTTTCAAACAAGACGACGTGAATCAGCTGGATTCTCACGGAGGAAAACAAGACTCTCAAAACACCGAATACCCAGTTCTGACTGGAGGGTGGGGAGGTGGGAAGCCACGCTGCTCCCTGCCCAGATTTCTTACTTTGTCTGTGGGCTGGCAGCTCTCTTGGTAGGGAAAGCTTCCCGATCATACATTTTCAGGAATGGGAGGGGGAAGAGCAGGAGGAAGGGAGCAGATCTTGAGCATTCTGTTAGCTAGAAGGAATCTGAGTGCCCAATGGAATGCTGTAAAGCTGCGCAGAGCCCGCCTCTTCCTTTCAGCTCCCCCCGTCCCATCAGGAAACAGGGAAGAATACTGTTGCTGGTTTGCACATTTCCCATGCAATAACCTTTTCTGGGGCTGAAAACTGATGGACGGGGGAGCTGATGGAAAGAGGTGGGCTCAGCGCAGCTTTTCAGCATCCTATTGGGTGCTCAGACTTTTGCTAGCCAATAGAATGCTAATATATCCGCTGAGTCTACCCCCTCCCTCCTGCTCTCCCCCCTCCCATTCCTGAAAATTTGCTATCGGGAAGCTTTCCCCACCGAGACAGCTGCCAGTCTCAGAGAAGGTAAGAAACCTGGGCAGGGAACAGCGTGGCTTCTTCCTCCCTCCCTCCTTAAATTTCTCCAGGCTGGGAAACCAGCTTGGGCATCAGGGGAGAGAGAGTGAGAAATCTCACAAGACTCCGAATCCGGGGTTGAGATGTCTGCGAGATCTCAACCCTTATTCTTGATTCTCACAAGATTTTCACGAGAATAAAATCTATTCTCAATTCAGCCTAGTGAAGACATTGGGACGGGCGAGGGGGTGGCAGAGGAGGCGTCAAGTTTCCAGGGAGTGGGGGACATAGTGGGAAATAGGAAGAGACAGACAAGGAGGAGTAAGGCCATGTAGAGCCTTGAAGGTGTTCCCCTGTTTGTGCATGAGGTGGCGGAGTTGCAAGTGGAGGGGGCTGCGCATCCATCCTTTTAAACAACAAGAGAGGCTGCTCTGATGTCCAGACCCGCTCTCCTTACTCACATCTTCCTTCATTTTCAAGAGGAAGCATCTCATGTCTGCTCTAAGCTACTAGGCCGCATTGGACACTGAAACACAGATAACCTGCTCTCTTTCAGAGCCGACTAGTAATTCCTGTGCTGGGTTTGCAAAGCACTTTGCAACTGACCGTGGCGAGGTGTGCTCTGTAAAACCACAGGGTGCGAGCTCAGCAGCAAGACAATGAACCACCTCTGCCGTACTTCTTACAAACACACACTTTCCGTTTGTTGATTCTTTTTGCAAACCACGTTAAAAAATTCCCCAATGTTTCAAAAGCAGCTTTTCTAGAGCAGGTTTGCACTGGGGTATTAAACTTTAGTCCACCTATTGTGAGGAAAGTTTTGCAAAGAGACCCACTTTGAGAATGCTCAAGCTTCTTCCTTTTAGTGCAGAAAACACACACTCACTACGTTAACCAGTCACTGATCTCGGCTGAGAGAACAGACTCCTCACCATAGCGGGAACCTGGCTGTCTCCCCAGTATTTATGGTACGGACAACAGGCTTGGGAAAGCAGCAGCCAAGTCGGAACAAGTTTAGATCAAACCAGTCATTCAGGAAGACAGTTCCGTTACCTGTGCATTTCTTACTTTAAAACTGGAGCTAAAGAATGCGCTCTTTCAATGTATTCAATGACTGAATGCTAGCTTTATCCCGAGACATTAACAACATACTTATTGATTCTGCCAGGGCTATTTGGAGGGCATCCTAAGTCATTATACTAAGCACATTATGCAAGTTACCAAGAACAATAATATGCATGAGAATGTTAAAAAACCAAAAAAAACACCCCAACCTGTCACATCAAACAGTACGTTAATTTCTTATTTGATATTCAAGACATTAAGAGAAAACTGCATTAGTTACTGTTCCACATTACACCAAAAAGTCCTGTTCCTGCTATAATTCAACTTCTTTTAAATCTCTCAATGTAAACCAAAAACAATGCATGGAATCCTGCCGACAAGAACGCTATGAGTCATCACGGCATAGTAGCACCCTCTTGTGGCCTAATCAGGAAGTGGTTTAGGATTTTTTTGGCTAATGAAATAGATTCTGAAAACAAGTCTACTTCTAATGGCAGCAATGGCTCAGGAAAATAGGTTTCCCATCCATGCCACCACTTACCAACAGACGGTCTAAGAGCGTAAGCAAAATGTAAACATCAAAGGGAGCAGCAATTAAACAGGGTCCTCCACAGTAGTTAATGCAACGGTCCTTCAACCGACCTAATCTACGGGGCAGGACGAGGACTTCTGCAGGAATCTGAACACACCGATTATTTGTTTAGGCTTCGGCTAGAAGAGCCACCTCAGCCTCCCGTAACCCTGCTAGCAATGCCAATGCAATCTGTAATGTGGGCACAGGATGATGCCCCACACAGCGGCAGTAACCCGTTAGCAACATACCCACCCGCACGCGGGGTTCAAAGGGTCGACCAGGTCTTATGTTCTTAAGCTTCACCTGTAAACTTCGACTCCAGTCGTTAACAAAGATGAGCCGTAGCTGGTTTGTTACAGTCGGCGTTTGTATTAAAATGCACCCACATTTTCCTCAATATTTTGAGGGTCCGGTGATTTCTCCCTGAACTCTCAGAGATTGCTGGGAACTATTCTCAGGGAGGATAAGAGCATCAGCCGATGCCGTGGGCATGAGGGGGCAGCATAAAAATGCCACGAAATAAATAAATAAATAAATAAATGAGTCGACGTGGGCAGGGGGTACGATCTCATGCTTGGGGTATCCCTTAATCTCCGATGATCAGAAGGTGGGAATGGGTGTGTGGCTTCTTCTGAAGCTCTAGGTATCGGTCACTGCCAGGAGACAGAAACCTGGGTTGTGCGAACAGATGGTCTGATCGGAGACCCAGTATTGATGCGACAGCTCTCTCATTAGCATGAACTAACTGGCTAAGAAAACGATCAGATATATTCTAGGAGCTCTTTAATCATCATCAAAAGGGACGCGGACTGTCCGGGCTAATAGGTCTCCAATTACGAAGCTTCAGCTCGATTTTGGTTTGTTGGGGTATAGGCTTACCCCTACCCTTCCTTTCTTTGGGGAAAAGATTTACAAGTTTTATAGTTCTACGGTGAGAGCAATATGGTCACCTAAGCAGCAGAGATTTTATTTCCTGTATCAGATCTCACGATGGGGGATTTTTTTGTAAGACAAAGTGTGAAAACAGATCTGACGCGGGCCTGCTATGGCCCAATTGGGTCAAGGAACCCCCCACACATCTGTTCCCCAGCCACCAGATGTTAGCCTGGGACTGCCCAAGGCCAAGTGGGCGGCTAGCTTGGAATGAGTCCCCCGGATGAACCTGGGCGCACATCCCGGGCCAAGAGCTGCCCGGGCAAGTCAACGCAGGCCGCAGCAGACCAACGTGTCTGTTCAGCCCTGCCATGGCTAGTTGACGTGGCTTCCCATCATGGCAGGGGGCGAGGCGCCCGCACACCAGTTGCCCCCCTACCCAGGGCATGCGGGTAGCAGGACGGCTCTCCGGCCGTGGGTATGTTGGGTCAGTGCCCCTCCCCAAACCGGAGAGTGGCGGCCGATGTTCCCCAGGCTGAGGAGCCACCGTGCACACGGCGCGTTCTGTTTTCACCCAAAGTGGAAATTTTGTTTGAAATATAGCAAAATGATGGGCCTCAAACTGACAGTTCTCTCTAAAAACTCATTTCTAGAAACTCCCTACAAAATCTCACGTTCGTAACGAATCCCAAACGGCAGGCAAGTATTTTCTTCTCAAAACAAACTCAAAACGTTAACAGAAAAACAGCCGCACACCTCAGCTTAAACACCCCCCTCCGCCCACGAAAGGAATGACATGAAATCATTCTCGGTAAACTTAACAGTGTTGCTTTATTGCATTTACTGCCTGCAGCCTGACAAGTTAAATCAACACTAGCTGAGTGCACAGCGTAAGGGGAAGTTCGGTGGGTAGATGACGCATGCACAGGACGGACGGACGCTTGGACCCATTCACCTTTTGAAGCAGATGTTTGGAAAGGACACAAAGTGGGACCATTTAGCTGGAGCTTGAGGGGTGCCTAGCCCTCACGCTGCCCTTCTGCCGTTGAGGGGCACTCATCCTTGTCAAACGCAGAGCAAAGCGGCCGCAAAGGACGCTACATGCCTGAGAAAGGGCCCAAAAGCTTGCTCATTTCCAAAAGCAGTTGGTCCAATCAAAGAGATCATGCGAACCACTTTGGCTCCCTCTCATCCTAGCAGCGAGGGGCACCTGCTCCCACCCGGGTATTGATTCCTTGCGGGGAATCCCACACGGCTCAATCCACACCCCAGCTCTGTTCCACAGGCTTTGAAATTGCTGGGTGATAGAAAGACATTGTTGACACAAATGCCAACACAATGAGAACAAAACCCAGCTTTCCACATGCTTTATTCCTGTTTGAAGAAAGGGGGATGGGGGCGGGGGGGGGGATCATCTCTCGCTACCCCAGTGCTTTGCAGATA
>QEPC01002388.1:3537495-3549554 GCA_003113815.1 Sphenodon punctatus
GCCACACTGCGCTGGAGCTAGGGATTTGGTGATAAGCAAAGCTCCTCCCATGTGACTAAGTGACCAGATCTGGGAAATTTTAACCCTTCAAGTAGCCAATGACTCCTCCTTTCTGCTAGACCACGCAGCCCATTCCACACTTTGCTACGCGCATCCAATTCATAGGTCCCAAAAGCGAACCAGGCGCAACCAAGTCATGAACCTCAATTCCTATCGTTGAGCAATTAATAACCTCTGGAAGAAAGCACTGGAGCAAGCCTTCCAAGTAGGATTCTGCAGGGTGATTTTAAATAATGTTTGGCTGTTACCTAGTATCTTGTTTGTTCTCTCAACGTACTTAAAGACGTTGCACCTCGTAAAGCCCAAGTAAGTTAGGTGAACATTGCTAAATTCATTTTATAGACAAGGGAACAGATACAGAGGGAATTAATAACTCCAGGTTACATTCACGTTCTGAAGAAGCTGAGACGCAGAAGAATTGAACGTACAGCCTAGCCTAGAGCAGGGCTGAGGCACCTTCTGAGGAGCAGGGGGGCTTAATTCAGGGGTACACTCAGGAAAAGGAGGGTCCAGATCATAAACCTTGTCCTCTGTCCTTGGGTGCATGTGCCCATCACTCTCCTCTCTTACGCTGAGCTCAGTTTTTCTGTGCTCAGCCCCCTTCCCCACAGGCCAAGTTTGCATGGCAAGATGCCTGGCCCATCCACCACTCCCACCCCCAAATGCATCCAGACGTTATCATCTGGAAACTCTAATCTCATGTCAACAAAGAAGCATAAATGCAGAAGAAAAATGTCAAGCATTCCATCTATTATCCAAGAGAAGCATCAGTCACAATAAGTTAAAAGCTTCAAGTCCCTAGTACAACTTTTCTAAATGCTGGGATTGTTTGTTCCAACACAGTACGTGATGTGGCTGACACTTGCTAATTCAAAGAGTGGTGAAACGATGCTACGTACTAGAGTGTGCAGACCGCTCTTCTCTTCCTAAGAAAACTGCGGGGACTTGCTGCCTTTAAACCCAACCACGCATGCAAGATGTTTATCATCTCTCCAGGTATAAATCCCTCTGAATCAAGCATTCTCCGTGCCTCGTCCTTCGAGGTCAATAGGAGTTTGTGTTGCTAAATCTTGCTGGAGCGTTCCAGGAATAGCTGGAAAGGCAACATTTCATTTGGAGGCCTGTTTCCCCATTTCTGTGGCTTAGGCACCTCTCGCAGAAGGAAAAGGTCTTCAGCGAGTCGCATCAGCTCCAAGGATTTATGGGGAGATTGCTCATCTCCAACAGATGGTGCAGCCCATGCCTGGGTAAGAAATAGCATAGTTCAGCAAACACCTGGCTGGAGACAAGGCCCATGGCTCGTTGTGCTGAGCTGAACCGCCGCGGGTTTCCAGATCAAAGCGTTTTTACACGGGAGCCCTGACGGCACAGATCATCAATTCTATTCCCAAACAATCCTGTTAAATCGTGAAGATTCTTCTTGGAATTTAGACTGTAAGCTCTCGGGCAGGGACCGTGTCTATCTTGTTTTCTGTAAAGTGCCAGGTACATCGCTGGAGCTATATAAATGCTTATAATAATATTGTATAATAATAATAATTAAGATTTTTTTTATTTTCTTTTTTGGAGAGAGACAGAATGAATGACTGAGATTAAAGGTACTGTAGCAAATTCACCCTCAACAGGGTGTTCCCCCACCCCACTGGCACCTTACTCTTCCAGTAACCACCACAGATTATACCAGCATGAAAACCTTCAATCTCTCTCTCTTTCGGGCATGGTACTCAAACACCCATCCCTAGTAAGAGAGACAGAGACCCGCAACCTGACAACTGAAACCACAAGAGCTAAGCAAGGGGGAAAATACCAGTGCGTGAGACTAGAAGTGGGCTCTGTGTTTAGAGACGTACGGTGTCATCTTCTAGATTAAAAGCCGGGTCGCACTTTGGGCAAAGTGATTTTCTTTACTGATCTACAGAAGAGCCGCTGGGACCGCCAAGATAGTACGTGACAACTACGTTACTTGGTTACGGTTTCACGTTGCTTCGGGAAACCTATTCTAACAACGTTGCAGGAAATAACTCGAGGGCCAGAGCCACCCGCCGCAACATCTTTGGCAAAAGAATATCGCTTTTCCTTATTTACATATTGACGGACAAGACTGTCCTAGTGGTCTAGCTAACTCGTCTAGGGAGGACTCGGAGAACAATGAAACGAAGGGAGAATTGTTTGAGAAGCCACATCGGGGGTCTAGTCTACATGAAACTATTCCATGATCAAAAGGACACTTGTAAGACTGAGGGTGAAAACAGACGTGCACCTTAACTCCACTTTACCATCTCTCATGCATGCGCAGGACTGCGAAGGGCACCAATACAGCCCCGAAACATGCATAAGAAACGCTAAAGCAGAGTTAAGCGTTATGTCTGTTTTCGCCCTGAGCTCCAGGACTTTGAGGACTTGAACAAGAGAGACTGGATCTCGACTGCGCAGAGATGGCAGGTAACGCCGAGGTTGGTGCCACCGACGCAGGTAGTAGCCATGGATTTACACCCAGTCCCAGGTGAGTGGGGTGAAACTCACGCAAATTCTCCAGCTCATCCGCTGCAGCGCAAAACTGAAACTGAGCCAGTCTGTAGAGGGAGAAGCTGAGGCTAGCCCGCTATTAACAAACGAGTGCCCAAGCAAAACCTTTATTTAATTTATTTATTGATTTGTCAATATACCTTGGCAATTGCTCACTGCTGAGAGACCCAGAAGTGAACTGAGGAAACAAACCCAAGATCCTCAAGTTTAACAAGGTCAAGTCAGGTTTATTCAGGGTTTCCATCTCCCCTGGAACAAAGCTGAGGAGGTGCCCCTGCCACTTCTCAACTTTGTGAATGTCTCCCTGTCTCTCCCTAGACTGTAAGCCCCTTGGGGCAGGGGCCTGTCCTGTAATGAATGATTGCTCAGTGTCAGGCACATGGCTGAGGCTAGGGAAACATTTATTAACAACAAGAAGCAGTTGAACATTTATCATTAATAGCATGCCTAAATCTGCACATGCCATGCCTGCTACTAACGGCATTAACACTATCACAAGTGTAGAAAACACCCAAGTCACAACTGCCCTTTGCACAACTCGTCTTGCACATCTCCCTTTCATTGTTCTGACCCAATTTGACAGCAGAGCCCTAAACCTGCAGACACAACCCGCAGTGAGTCAGCTCAGCTAGGCAGGGGGTGTTTCCACATGCCTAGAGGTGGCTGCAGGAGTGGGCACAAGCTTTACTGGAAAGACGTAACAGGCACTTTCCCTTGCCTGGTTTCCCCTTGTTAGCTCTTGCCCTGTTCGGGATCAGTAGTCAGTGTTAAGATATTCAGACTCCCACAAAGATTAACTCTCCCCACATTTCACATCAGTGCCCTGGATCAGGAAATCCAGGCCTGCTGCCTTCGGAGAAGGGTTTGGTTTCACTGAGGTCTCGTGCTCCGTCGAAGCAACCAGAAGGAAGGAGAGCTCTCTCTCTCTATCTCTCTATCTATCTATCTATCTATCTTCCCTCCACACCCCCTCCCCCCCAAATAAGAGAATACCTCTCTCAACAATCCCATAAGTAGTTTGAGGTTAGGACCCCTCTCTTCCACCCCCAAGGACTGACATTAAAATATTCCAAAGCCGTAATAAAGATTAGAAATCAATTTATATTTCCAGGCTCCGACTCTTATTACATTGTTTAAGTAACCGGGCTCAGCTGAATCAAGAACAGAAACATTGGTTTTTTCAGAGATAAGACATTAAGAAAACAAACAGAACTATTTTGAAAGCTCTGAATTGGAAACACACTGAAAAGCCGTGGATGCAAGAGTCCTCTACTGACACTATTGCATCACACAAACCATAAAGGATTTAGTGTCCCATTTGGGTCAAAACGTTTAACTTGGCTTATTTCTTTTCTTAAAAAAAATAAACCAAAAAGCACAAAAGAATCCAGATTATGAGCAGGGCTATAAAATATAAAAACAATTCACAAGCTAGGCGGCTCGTTAGGCGGAGACTTGCAGGGGGAAGGGGGTTGTAAAACTCGACTGGCAAAGTCAGAACTTAAGACTGGACAGAGGCCATCAGGCAAGTGGATAATGATTTTTAGTTTCCACATTAATTTATTTTAATTTATTTTGTTTGCTTAAATTTCTGGGCTCAGGCTCCAGGCCGTTTGCAGCATTTAAACACACAAAATACAGTAAAATCTCTAAAAACAAAACCCAGAAAAACACCCTCACCCCTCCGCCCCAACCCCGATCCCCGATCCCCAAAAGAAAGATTTTACGCTGCCTCCAGAATATGTTCAGGCTCTGCTGGAGCTTTGGGGGAAAGGAGTTTCACAAGACTAAAGCACCAAGCGAGAACGTCTCTCTACAGACCCTCGTCTGAACAAGATCGGCAGGGGGTCCGCGCAAGAGAGCGCTCCCCACCGGGAATGAAAGGAACCGCCCAAGAGCATTCCCACACACCCCTACCAGCTCTCACAGTTGTGTCAACATCTCATGATCAGCTCTATCAAAGGCCGCTGAAAGGTCTAACAAGATCAACAGGACACAGTTCCCTTTGGACGCCTGGAGTTTCCCTTTGTCGAACTCCAGGCGTAGATCATCGTCCAATGCCACAAGCGCTATTTATACCCCAGATGAAAACTGACCAAAATGGGTCCAGGAATCCGATAGCATCAAGATGAGCCTGAAGTTTCTGGGTAACCGTCCGTTCAATAACCTTCCCTAAAAAGGGAAGGCTAGAGACAGGCCGATAGCTAGCTGGAGAGTCGGCATCCAAAAGAGGTTTTCTTGAGCAGGGGCCAGACTACCACCGTTTTAAGGGTGTCTGACGACCTACACTCCCAAAGGGCGGCGTTGACAACCCCAGCCAGCAACAGCCCCAACATCTCCCGACTGGCTTTCACCGGCCAGCACGGGCAAGGATCGGATTCACAACTGGTTGCTCACATTGCTCCAAGCACATCTTCCATGTCAGTGGGCGACACTAATGGACACTGATCCAATCAACAGCACAAGGCTGAGCTTCCACGGCCCCAAACTCTTGACTCTACAGTCAAAGTGGCAGAACTCAACTTGTGGTAAATACGAGCGATTTTGTCGGCAAAGTGATTAATAAAAATGTCTCCGTGGGTAATAGGTGCCTCTAGATCATGGTGGAGACAGACCCAATAAACCAGGCCATTCATCACCCGGAACAGTTCTGCAGGACGAGACTTTGCAGATGTTACGATAGCAAAGAAAAAAAGCTTTCTTCACCACCATCACAGTGAAAGCATAGTCCTTCAAAAATGATCTATGCCACAATCGGTCGCCTTCAGTACGAGCCCAGCGCCGCCTGTACTCTTAATTGCTACCCTCCTGGCTTCAAGTGCCTGAGGTCCCCCATACACCAGGAAACCTATCCTGTCACAGCGGTGGGAGCGGACGTCTGGGTGCAACCGTGTCAATGGCTGTGGGTCAAGATGTAATTCCACAAGGCAACCAGGTCATTTACAGAGTAGTCATCAAGCTCAGTGGGTATCCCTCAGAGAGTTCTGGAAATCAACTGGATCCATTAGTCTCCGGGGACAGACCAGCCTACCTAGTCCACCACCCCGACAGAGGCATAGGAGGGCAGGGATCTGGGCCTTCAGAAGGTAATGATTCAACCACAACAAAGGTGTCGTAACACCACCCCAAATAACCAGAACCCCTATTTCTAGGACGGTACAAAACATCAAATCCAATGTGTCCCCCGCTGCATGAATGAAATCAAAGGTCTCCAGCTCAGGATATATAAAGGGATGGTAAGAGAATATCTAGCTACTTTAAATGAGTACAAGTCTTCGGGCTGGATGATTTACATCCTAGAGTACTGAAAGAACTTGCTGATGTACTCTCAGAACATCTGTCTATTCTCTTTGAGAACTCTTGGAGAATGGGTGAGCTGCCAGGAGACTTGAAATAGGCAAACATTGTCCCCTCCCTAGCTTCACAAGTGGGGAAAGAGGGATCCAGGAAACTACAGACCCGTCAGCCTGACATCAATACCTGGAAAGATTCTAGGATAGATTATAAAGCAGTCGATCTGTAAGCATTTAGAACACAATATTGTGATTACTAGGAGCCAGCATAGATTTGTCAAGAATAAGTCATGCCAGACTAATCTTATTTTCTTTTTCGATCGAGTTGCTAATTTAGTGGAGCCTGAGATTGTTTATGTGGACAATCCGGGGACCAGTCTATCCGAAGAAACTAGTAGCAACTGGTTGAAATTTCGAGCCCTGGACGAGAGTGAAATAAGTAGCCCTCTTTATTTGTCAAACACTTCCGCCCAGGCAGCCAAGTGTGATCGGTTAAAAGAGAAGCAGGCTGAGGAGCCCCAAGCACCCGCCAACCATAGGGGGGGGAGTCAACAGTAGGAAGGGTAACACGGGGCAGACCAGGCCTTGACTCGGAAGGGGCCCTAGAGAATGCCCAAAGTAATGTAAGGCTCTCTGAAGCGAGGGGGGACCAGGAAGAGTGGGGAGTGGTAGGAGGTTCCCCTGGGTTAGGAACTGAGAGTGGGGTTAAGGATAAGGTGGGAGTCCGGACAATGACGGTCTGAGGATTCTGCCCTGGAATGTAGCTGGGTGGAGAGCTCGGGTATCGCATCCGGCTTGTAAATCTTTTTTGACCAAATGTGACATAATTTTGGTTCAAGAAACTTGGAGTACCGGAAACCTGAATCTCCCAGGGTTTGATGTCTCCTGTATGAATGCTACACTTTCCAGGGGGGTTGGTAGAGCCAGTGGGGGCACAGCATGCTTTTGGAAAGCTGCATTGCAGTTGAAAGTCGTGCCCTTCCCGGAGAATGTACCTTGCGGAGCTGGCTGAATATTGCAGGCTCTAAACTGGTCTCTCCTGGCGTTGTGTGTTTACATCCCTCCTAGTAACTCTAAGTATTATGAAGAAACTGTTTGGACTGAATTGTTTATCTTCTTGGAGCAGATGCCGAAGTTATACCCGGGGTTGGGGTTGCTTCTGGCTGGAGATTTCAATGCCAGGATGGGCAGGTCTGACCAGGAGTTGGGACAATTTGGGGGATTATGGGTGAATGAAGATGATGCGCCCCTGGAAGCCAGAAGGTTTACAGAATCTGGATTAAATAAAAATGGTATAGCTTTTGCTAAACTGTTACAATCAACCGATTTATATATATATTAAACGTCCGGTTTGGGAGTGATTACTCGGGAGAGCTTACATATCTATCCGCTAGGGGTGGTAGCATGGTGGATTATGTAGCAATTTCCCCAAATTTGATCCCCTCAATTAAATTATTCCAGGTGGGATTGCAGCCAGATAGCGATCATCTGCCCCTGATCCTCCATTTGGAAGGTCCTCAGGTCCAGGTGACAAATACCCACCTGGATTGTCTGACGCCCAAAGTGGCCAGGGTATGCAAGCGATGGGAGGGAGGCATGTTGAACAGGAGATGTTGGACACATTATATTCACAGGAGGGAAAACAGCATTTTAAGGGGGTAAGGGAGGCGCCCTCGTGGGAGGATCAAATGGCCAGATATCAGGAGGTAGTGGAGTGGCTCCTGCCTAACTTGTCAATTAGAGCCGACGGCCCCTTACCAAAGTATGAGAGTACGGCCCTTCTTGATAGGGACTTTCCTAGCTGGTATGATAGCGGCTGCTGTGCAGCGAGGAGGAGTATAAGGCGTCTCTATCGGGTATTTAGAACAACCCAAAGGAGTGGCGTACTGAAAGCATTACAGTCCCAGAGGAAGGAATCTAGGGCCTTATTGGCCACTCAGAGGGCTGACTTCAATAGACAGGCATGGGAGGAGCTAGACAAAGCAGCTGAAAGCTCGAACCCACTAAGATTCTGGAAGATGGTAAGAGGCATTGGCCAGGGAAAGAATAAGGTAGTAGGTTCTGCGGTTGCAAGTTGCGTATGGGAGAAACATTTTGCAGATTTGTTTGATGCCCTCCCCAGAGATGCAACTGTAATATCAGTCCCCATGGATATCCCGGAGTGGGAACCGGTGTCCCCTGACCTGGTTACAGAGATAATATTTAGTTTCAAGTCAGGGAAAGCCCCAGGTCGAGATTTTATCCCGGTGGAGTTTGTAAAGGCAGGGATTAAATGGTGGGCTCAGTGCTAGCGACCCTTTTTACAGGAATAAACGCGTCAGGGAATATCCCGTCAGACTGGGGACAGGCTATTATTGTGCCGATATACAAGAAGGGCAGTCCAGAAGACCCAGGTAATTTCAGACCTATTAGCCTACTCAGTGTAGTAAGTAAGATGTACGCGAAATATCTAGCATTAAGACTGAATAGATGGTTAAAGGAAAAAGGTATTCTGAATGATGAATACCCAGATAGGCTTTAGGGATGGGCCAGCCATTGGTTTTTGCTTGCCCATATGGTGCAGAAGTAGGCTGGCCCCTCTAATGCCTTGTATGCAGCCTTTATCGATTTAAAGGCTGCCTTTGATACAGTTTCTAGGGAACGTCTATGGGGTAAGCTAGAGGCGCTGAATGAGAACCCTAGGCTTTTGTATTTGATTCATAACTTGTATAAAAATACGCCCAGGAAGGTAAGAATCAATACACAGGGACTGTTATCACATAGGCTCGATACTAAGAGGGGGGTAAGGCAGGGATGTATTCCGGCCCCGATGCTATTTAACATCTATTTAAATGATCTCTCGCAGGAGTTTGCGGCCCCTGCCTTTCATGCCCCACAGGTGGGGGATGCCTATATACCTTGTCGGCAATACGCGGATGATACTGTGCTGCTGGCTTGCTCCCAGGGAGGGCTGAGGCGTCCAATGGATGTTTTGGGGGAGTTATTGTAAGAAGAATTTGCTGGTGGTGGTTACGTATGTTGTTCGGTAAATTTTTGAAAAGACCAAGATCTTGGTATTTTCCCAGAAAAGGTCAGTTCATAAATGGTGGATGGATAATAAAGAAATAAGTTCGGGCTTGTAAGAATTTGGGCCTTATATTCCAAGCTAATGGAGCCTGGACAGTTCACTCTCAAGCTGCCTTGGATTAGACAAGCTTATAAAGTCTTACTGGTTTTCTTTAAGTCTTGGGGGGGGTGGGGGGCGGCATTTCGTTACACTGGCTATAGAAATGTATGTATTGAAAATCATTCCGCAGCTGCTCTATAGTGCTCCCCTATGGGCTTTAGGGAAAATAAAAGGATTGGCACAACTACAGGCAGGTTTTGTCAGGGCGTTACTCCTAGCTCCCCCTGGGATAAATAACCTGGCCTTGGGTTTAGAATGTGGTTTATTATACTCTCCGAGAGGATTTGGAGGGAGGCTATTTCTTATTGGTTGCGTCTCTACTTTAAAATGCCCACCCCGCTGTCACTGCTTGCCACAGAGGATAAGAGTTGGTACTCAGTGGTGGGTAAGACCAACCACCTAGGGTTTAGTTTGGCGGCTCTGGCCCTGCTGGGATTTAAGGGGGCCCGCAAGCTATTAGTGGAGAGACTCTTGAATTGCACCTGGCAAGAAACAAGATCGGCCATTGGAGATTGTAGGGTGTTGGAACAGTTTCTGAGGATGGTAAATGGTTCCCGCTCCCCTACGCCATACCTAGATGGGAGCCTAGCAAGAGGGCTGAGACAACTCTTTTTTTTGACCAAAGTGAATTATTTCCCATTGGCCCAAACTGAGGGCAGATATAACGGAACGCCTTTAGCTGAGTGGCATTGTAGTTGCTCGCTGGGGAAGGTGGACTCATTAATTCATATTCTTTTGGAATGTCCTTTTTTTCTTCAGGCTCGGGAAAAGTTCATAGACCCCTTGATTGCCTGGTGCCCAGGCAGACCGCCGGAGTTTGATGTTTACGTATTGCTGGGTGATCGTTCAAAGGTCATAACGGGAAGCGTGTCTCAGTACCTTAGCATTGTGGCTAGATTGAAACTAAAGGTACAAAAGTTAAGTTGTAACTAAATAGGTGGGCGAGTGTTTCATTTAGCTTATTGGACCTGAGATAGTTGGGCTGGTGAGTGTGACCTGGAAACCTGGTCTACCGGTTTAAAGTTTTACAAGTATTTTATGGTGTTTCTTTTATTGTGGGTTTTTTTTATTGTGTAAGTATTTATTGTATAAATATTCTATTATGTATAAATTATCCCCTGGTTGGAGGATTGTTTTGTATTATTGTTGTATTAATATTGATTTATTATGATTGGCTGTTGTAACCCCAGATGTGGGGACTATTTTTTGCAATGGCATGTGACCAAGCAATAAATGTAATAATTTATTTATTTAGAGTGAATCATGGGAACACCGTGGACATAAGATATCTTGATTTCAGCAAAGCATTTGACAAAGTCCCCCATGATATCCTTCTTGAGAAGCTGGTTAAATAAGGGCGAGATGATGTTACCGTTAGGTGGATTTACAGCTGGTTAAAGAACCGTACTCCAAGAGTGCTCATCAATGGCTCCCAGTCAATCTGGAGGGAGGTAACGAGTGGGCTGCCTCGGGGCTCGGTCCTGGGTCCAGGACCGTTCAACATCTTTATTCATGACTTGAATGAAGGAGTAAGCGGGACGCTAATCAAATTTGCAGATGAAACAAAACTGGGAAGGGTAGCTAACACCTTAAAAGCCAGAAACAAGATTCAAAATGATCTTGACAGGATGGAAAGCTGAGGCCAACACTGAAATACAACAGAGATTCATGTAAAGTTCTGCATTTAAGTAAGAAAAACCAAATGCACAAGTCTAGCATGGGTGATGCCTGGCTCGGCAGCAGTATATGAGAAAAGGATTTGGGGGCTGTGGTTGATCACAAAACGAAAAGGAATCAGCAGGGAGATGCAGCTGCTAAAAAGGCTGATGCAATTTTTTGCTGCATTAACAGAAGCATCTGGTCAGGTCCAGGTCACAAGCCGCAACAGGTCACAAGCCGCAACAGTTCCACTCTATTCTGCGCTGGTCAGAGCTCACCTGGGGTCCTGTGCCCAGCTCTGGGCACCGCATTTTAAGGAGGACATTGACGAACTGGAACGGATTCAGAGGAGAGCGACAAAGATAGTCGGGGGTCTGGAAACCAAGTCCTATGAGGAGAGGTTGAAGAAGCTGGGTAGGTTTAGCCTAGAGAAGTGAAGACTAAGGGGAGACATGAGAGCTGCCTTCAACTCTCGGAAGGGGCCGACGCAGAGAAGATGGAGCAGACTCGTTCTCTGTTTCTACCGAGGGCAGGACTAGAACCAATGGGATCAAATGACAAGGAAGCAGATTTCGGTTAAACGTTAGTAAGAACTTCCTAACGGTCAGAGCTGTTCGACAGTGGGACAGACGCTGCCTAGAGCGGTGGGTGGGTTCTCTCCTTCGCTGGCGGTTTTCAAACAGAGGCCGGACGGTGTCTGTCAGGGACGCTGTCGCTGCGGATTTCCTGCCCTGAGCAGGGGGTTGGACTAGATGCCCTCTGATGCCCCTTCCAGCTCTAAGATTCCCTGATTCTCAGCATGTCTGCGCGACCTCCGAGACCAGCTCAGCCAGGGAGTCCGGTGTGCAGCGGAGTGAGCAAACCCCCCCAATCTATCCCCGGCTCCAGCACGAGGGCACACACACGCTAGGCACCGGGTACCTTTGGAAGACCCGCCACTCTGCCCGAGCCTAGGCGGGGGCTGCAGCGAGTCCCCGCCTGGCACCCGCTGGGGGGCCTCATCCAGCTGGGTCTCTGTGATGCACATGAGGTCAGCGGCCTCATCCTGAAGAAGCGCAAAGAGGGTTGATGTTTTATTTGCCACTGACCTCGCATTAAGCAGCATCAGCTTCAAATCTGGCCTCGAACCCCAAATATCCCGAGAGAAGAGGAGCAGGAGAGAGGAACAGATATTCCTGATGGCCCTTCCGCCCCCTCCCCATGGCCAACACAACCCCAACTGCTTCACTAGCTGCCCCACCCCCTCCCCAAACACCCCCCCTCAGAGGGGGCAGGACACAGACCCCAAGTCACTCCAAACCCCATCATACCCCCGTATCCTCCCCCTCTCACCAAGAGGTCCCAGCAAATTCAGC
>QEPC01002388.1:3549676-3610676 GCA_003113815.1 Sphenodon punctatus
ACCTCTAAAATCCCATCCACCCTCCCCAGATCCCCGATTTAAACCATCACCTCAGCACAAAATAAATCCCGCCTCCCTGATGGAGAAAAGCTTCTAATATAAAATACCAGCAGGCAGGCAGGCATAACCCCGGCCCCCCCCTTCTCTGTGCGCCGGCAGGTCTTGTAATTTCTTTAATCACCACACGAGGGGGTTGTGACACCAGAATTGAAACTTCTGCCCATCAGCCGCTTCTCTCCACAGATCCGTTGTCATTCTGAAGAGAGGGGGGGTGTCTTTGAAAGCCAGGATTGCCCCTTATCTTTACGGAGTATACACCTATACCCTGACTTGATCATACATAAAACAGGATCATCTCATTAAGAGATTGTTTATAAATTCAGTACTGTGTCCCGTCCCTTCCCTCCCAGGCAATACTTGCAAGTTATGGGCCAAGATGCCAAGAGTTTGGGGATTTTTAACCCTAAAAGGCTAGTCTCATGGAGAAACCATTGCTAACTAGGAGTACGCGTGCTTCTACGGCAGGAGCACCCCTCTGCCTATAGAGACAAGCTGTGGAGAGCGTTCTCTGAGCAGAGGCACGGCAAGTCCCTTCCACTGGTTGCTTCCTCTGCTCAACACCTCTTGTTCTACCAGGTAAGGAAGCACGAGCTGCTTCTCCATGTTAAAAAGACGATACGCAAGGCCTCAATGAGAACTGCAACGTCATGCTAGGAAGATTTTCTGGGTTCTGCGATGGCTTTGGCTAACTGACCGGGCGCGGTTTCAGGAAGACGAGGAGTACCAGCAAGGGGACAGAGGCATTGGCTAGTACCTCACCTCATGCTGCACATTACTTTGAAAACTCTTATTTTCCACGGCCAGATCCGTCCCTTACACCACTAAGGAAATCCCTGCTGACTTTAATACCGACGAGGTGCCCAAACCATGGGTCAGGACTCCCACAGTGGTGCCGTCACCCCATCGGAGGATGGGATCGTGATCCAGCTGGTACCTGGTGTACTTACTGCACGTGTCTTTGTTGCTGTCAGGGGCCGTGGGATTATATTTAATTCTCAAAATGGGGGGTCACAGGCCAAAGTTTGGGAACTGCTGCTGTAAAGGGCAGACTCCTGTGGTTTGTCTCTGAAAGTCAGTGACAAGGGGACCTGCGGGACTCACGGCAACTCCTTGCACAATTAATAGCTAAGCTTAATTTCACTCTGCAATTTTCTGGATAACATTTAAAGCGCAGCTTTGCACCGATAACCAGCTACACAAAAATACCTGGATCAATGTACATCCGCTCCTGAAGCGTCTTCAGAAAGCGATTTTCCGTTCATTTAAATCACTTCGCCCTGAGGCACCATTGCAGCTAGCAGAAAGCAGACTAGATTCAATCGTTTGTGCAGCCTAAAAAATCCTCTGCTAGTTTCCTGTTGGCTACCTGGACGCCAAATTTGGGAGAGCCAAAGATGTCTCACAGACGCCACCGAGGGTAGAATCTCTGCTAATGACAAACTCAAAACAGTCAAATCGTTTAGAGAAGTCGATAGGAAGCACTATTGGCTTCTAAGCTTAATTGGGGGGGGGGGGTTGTATTCAGTCCTGTGGTCACCAAGGTCAATTCAGCAGAGCTTTTTGGGGGGAGGCTTTTTTGAATTTTTGAACACAAATGCGATTGGCCCAAACGCAGCAAACACATTCGGAAATTTTAGAAAACCCATCAAAACGTCCCGCCAAAGGGACCCAAGCATCAAATGCCGAAGCGACCAACATTTCAAACTGAAGAAAGCAAAGGTGTAGATTTTGCCATGGTGATGAAGACGGATTTGGAGATTTGTTACTGGGATGAATATGCAAATTATCTGAACAAAAAGGCACACTAGTTCCAGGCCTAGGGTCAATTCATTATGCCACGTTCCAAGTAATTCCTGAGAGTAGACACAGACTGTTAGAAGAAACATAGTCCTTGGGTCAGGATGACTTAGCCAAATGTCTCTGATTTTAAGGTAGAATCCAAAAAAATAATCTGAATTTCCAATTTGCGTATAGTAACTATATTGCCTAAAATTGTGGCACTCGTTGCCGGAGGGTGCTGTTCAGGTCAGTAGTGTAGCAGGCTTCAAGAGGGACTGGATGAAGTTTGGGAAGCCAAGTCCATTAAGGGCTGCTAGTTGGGTTGGTCACGGGTACAAAAGCCTGGACTGTCAGAAGCTGGGGGAGGGTGGCAGGAAATGGAGGACTCCATCGTAACCAGCTGCGCGAGGCTGGATGGACCATTGGTCCAACCCAAGGAAAGAGAGCTCTCTTCATCACTGTTAAAGGGAGCCAAGGTCACAGTTCGTAAACTGAGCAATTACATTTTATTGCACCTCAGTAATCAGAATTTAAAGAGCAACCTTTACACTGACAGGGCTGTTGCGACTCCCTAGAGAAGAATGCATTGACAGCTGGTGCTTCTGTGACTGGGGCCAATGGCCGGCTAGAAGAGTTACACCCATACAGCCAGGGAACGTCAAACAGACTGGAAACCCCTGCAGGCCCGGCCCTGGCCTCTTCCTCTGCACGCAGGGAGGCACAGACGTGCCAGTGGATGCCAGAGCCACAGATGAATCCATGGGCACTGGAACCTCTCACTGTGCAAATTCACGTGACCATTACTGTCACAAGGAGGAACCTGGGGGGAGTGGTGTCCAGCATGGGTTTCCCCACAGCCTTGAGAAAACGGTTTTTTATTTGGGCTCAGGTGGGGGCAGTTTTGCTTTTGGGAAGAGGAGGCAGTTTTGCTTTTGGAACAAACAAACAAACCTCACCACAGCAAGCTTGCCACATTAAATACGAAGGAAAGAGCAGGTCAGACTGATTGTGGCGACAGAAAGCGCTCCGTTGGGTTGTGTTCGTAGCGGGGGAAGACATACAAAACGGGAGACGCAAGACTTGGTGACAAAATACCAAAGAGCTGTTATCTGAAAGAGACATTTTGGTTGTATTCCCGTCATGCTGGCTGCTTTAGATTTCAATTTCTATCATCCTTGTGTAAAAAGCCAGCATAAAAGCTCAACGCCGACCACCGATACAAACTAAAAGGAGTTAAAGAGCATGCAGGCCTGGCATTGGCATTCTCCACTGCGGTGAAATTCACCGATAGGCACGTCATTTGGAAAGCCATTTTCAGCATGACGATGGTAACCCACATGGTTCCAAGATTCAAGTTACAAGGGAAATTAAACTGCTATGAGTGGTTTTTACATGTAACAGCTGCAAGCGATTGTACAAGGAAGAGAAAATCTTGGAGAACAGAAAAAAGGGGCAAGAATATTTGGAGGGCTCAGTCCCCTAAGGCCTTGCAATCAGACGGCGTAACGGATCCTGCTTTCGGTGCACAGGTACATAGCGGGGAAAGTGTTATAAATAAATCTTAAAGAAAATTCTCAGTGCAACCAGGTCTGAAAAAAATACAGAGAAAGCTAACGCCCATGACTCCCGCACGCCCAAGCATCATCATTTCTAGTTTTCTGAAGCCAGCTCTCAAAAAAAAATCTCACTTAAAAAAAATATAAACGTGCCTAGTAAAAACTGCAGGGTTTTTAATTGCCGCTAAGTATGTTATTTTTAATTGTCATTAAATTGGTTAATTTACCATGAAGTAGACCGGGAGGGGTGTAAAAACTTACTGGAAATGCGACACATCAAATGGAAGTTCTTGAATTATGCAATATGATTAAAAAAAGCACAAGGTTCAGAGCAAGCTTATCTGGGGGAAAGGTCAAGATCAGAAGCTGTTCGGATCAGCTAAGCAAAGATCACTGCACATCAGTGGGAGCTCGCTCTGCAGGACATTGTCATAAAGGCACCAAAAAGCATTCCACACAGGAACCTGCAAGCATGCTCTTGTCAAATGAAATATTGCCCAATGATCTACGCACCTGCTGAAAATCCCCCAAGAAGACTTAAGATGCCATTTTTTAAATTTATTTTTTGCTAGCTACAATTTTAGAGTCGAGCATCAAACATCTGAAGGAAGAGAGAGAGAGAGTTCTGACCAGAGAGGTGGCTCCCTGCTTCCATTCCTCTAGTAACTAAAATCACGTTGATTTCTTGGCACAGAAACAGCTACGTTCTACTGCACAGGTATTTTATCAGTTTAGCATTTGTGGGCGTGCATACATGCAAAGAACTTCATTTTGTAGTAACAAAGTTTAATTGCTATGTGTTAAGGTTTGTTGTTTTTTTATAGAAAAAAAAAAGTCCAGAAAAAGATGTTAAAAAGCTACCCAGAGGCACTGGAAACCCACAAATGTGAAAGCAAAACAGAGTATTTCCATTGCCTGGGCAGAGAGACAGCAAGAGGATTTACCAGGCACTCTTTAGGGTCTTTGTTTACATTCTGCTTTTAATAAGCCAGAAGTATTATCAGTAACTTACAGGCCAAGACTCCAAGGGCTCTCCAGTGAGCGTGTGAACTGAGGAGCGTCACTTCAAAAAATTAAAACAAATCAATGGGAACTGTTAACTGTTGGGCCCTGGTCCTGTCAGGACTTACCCCGGTGGAGCCCGGCCCTGCCACAGTTACAAACGGGAGACAGAGAAAGGATTGCCTACCACCCAGTGATCTGTCCTTCTGTCCTTATAAAAGCTGTGGCTTCTTCGCTGGAGAGGAGTAAAGGCTGAGTCTTTCCCACGGGATTGGTCAGAACTCGGTTTGCTCCGTTCTTTCTCAGAGTCCTGTTTCAGAGAGAGACGGTAAAAGAAACAATCAAAATGCTCGATTCAGCTTCGCACGGGAGAACTACAGCGAAAGCGGACTGCGTCACTCCACTCTAGCTAAACCAAGGAAGATTTCCTTATTGGAAGAGGAAACAAAGTGTAGTCTGAGGTAGAGCCGGGCTGAAGCAGGTCCTGGCGCAGAACATCCTGGCCCCGGCCCCATCCTCCTCAGGGAGCACAGGTCCTGGTGTAGGGCCGCCATTTGTCCTTGCTACAGACACACGCCCTTGAATATAGTCTACGCTTGTCATGTTAACCCAACTCGTGCTTTAGTCACAACATGCTACAAATTCCAGGCAAATTTTCCAGAAGGCAATTTTCTGGTTGCCCCTTTGAGCAAATTTCACCATGCAACAAAACTCCCAATTAGGTTTCCCACTGGCTACATAATGCCTGCTACGCTCAATTCTGCTGACTGGGGATCTGAGTCAAACGCAGAAACAGCCAGCATTCCCCTCCCCTTCCCAATTAGTTGGTAAGATCGGATTGTAACCAATGCGCGCTTTGAAAATACCTTTTTGTCTTCATGAGAGAAAGAGTCGTGTTGAGGGCCACTCCTTTTTTTCAATCTGTTTTCTGCGCTTCCCAATGGGAAGCTCTGTCGGGCCTGGTACTGGTCCCTTCTTTGCCTTGCCTCTTGCCCAAGCGGGGCGCTGTCCTCGGCTTTAGCTGGGCGAAACTTCTCCGAGTACGACCGTCTCAAATCCGGCGGCACGTTCCCGTCCTCGGGCATGCAGTCATCCCACTCAGCTTTGTTCCCAACACCACTACAGCCATTCTGAGGTGAGGGTTTGGTTGAGGCATCTTTGTTCTTGCCCGCGGAACTCCTGAGGATGTTTTTGTGCCAGACATCATCCACAGGTGACTCTGGGAATGGCTGTTTCATCACGGCTTTGTTCTCTAGCCACCTGTCAGCAGACACTTGGGAGGAGCTAGTTGCCGTGCTGCCCTCGGATCTCAGGCCCGTGCTCACCGGAGTTGAAGCCTGCACGTTGTAGTCTGTGTACTTTTTAACTTGGTGCTTGAATGAGACGCTTGCCTCTAGCTCCTCATCAATAATGAAGGTTTTCTTCCTATGCATAGGTTTAGCTGCATATGAACCACTGAACTTTCCCCAATGGGGAGGACTGAACTTTCTATCGTTGGGGACTGGTTTACCAGTTTCTTGATTACTGGACTCTTCCTTCTCTTTGTTGTTTTCATTTATAGGTAGGTTCTGAGGCCTGTGGCATATGTCAGCAGAGACCCACTTAGCACTCCCAGAAGGTTGACTGGATTCTTGCCAGTTGTAAGTGTTAGAAGCTCTGTCTGTGGCGCTCCTTTTGGACATTGATCTCTCCCAATGAAGCAAGCTAGCATCTTCAGAGACCCTCGCATCCTTTTTTTCTTGAACGTTATGCGCCTTCCTTGAGTCTTCTTTGTATTCTGCCATAAGGACGTCGATATCAAGAACTCTGGATCTATAATCACCTCCACCTTTCTCTCCAAATACATCACTATGTTCATTATACACCTTTTGTTTTAAAGGCTCACGGTCTGTGTGAGAATGTCTGAAGTATGGGGGGTATGAGGAACCTTGAAGATCAGTCTGAATAGCATCTGAATGCTCCAGCCTCTGTTTTAGAAGGAAGGTATCAATATCTATAACTTTTTTAGAATTAGCTACCCCTTGGTCGCAAGTCCTCCAATTATCATCCTTCCCTTCAGCTACTGGATAATCATTGAACCTATATGTTGAGGGAAGTTTCGGAATGTCATATTGTTCCTCTGCAGCGTGGCTCCTGCTAACACGTGTGTCTAATGAGCCTTCTTTACCGTGGGCACCTGAAACGTTTTTGTGGGGTTGCTGGGATGAAGACTGGGATCTTCTGGAAGAACTGGAGCTCAAACGAATTTGAGCATCTTCAGCCACTGAAGGAACGTGGATATTTTCATTCGCATTAGCGATACCTATAGGACTTTGATCTTTTTTGCTACCAGGAATCTGGTAAGTAACGGCAAAATAGGTTGCCTTGGGCTCAAAGGAAGAAACCTGCTTCTTCAAGTAATCGTCCGGACTGCTTGGAGTGGTTTGGTTTTCCTCTTTGGATTCTCCTCCATCTTTGTGCTTTTTGCTTCGCTTTGTAATGACACCTTCCTGAAGTTGCAGAGAGTCCCTTCTATTCAGCCTTTTTGTACTTTCCTGAACTAGCATGCCGATTTCCTCCAGTTTGCTCGCTGGATGAGGCAAGGTTTTCCTTCGCCATCTTTCTGAAACTTTCAAGTCAGAAACATTACTACTGGCTCGTCTAACCTTTTCTTCAGAATCTGTTAATCTGTGTTTGTTGCCTTCATTTTCCGGGGCCTTAACATTCAAATTTAAGTCTGTGTTTGGATATTTGTTGAATCCAAAGTTTCTGGATTCGTCTCTCTCAATAGTAGTTATTTCCTTGCTGGAATGGTGATGCTGCCATGGACTACTCCCCGCTGCTGAAATCTGACTCCCGTGTTTATCAGCATTGGCTGAAATAACTTCTTGACCTGGCTGTGATCTGGATTCACAGCCTTCCGTCCCAACTGGTTTTATTTTTGCACTCTCTGAAAAGTATTTCATCATTTTAGAGCTCTCTGTCTTGCCCGAAGGGCAGATGTCGCTCTTGTCTCTTTGCATTCCAAGATGCAACTTAACAGATTTTTCATTTGTTAGCCCCAACTCCTTATTTTTGTTTAAAAAATAAGGTGCTCTATCAGCTATTGGCTTCTGCTCAGTCTGGTTTTTGACTAACTCCCTGACTGGCTCACGGAAAAGACTCTTGGTGTGGAAAACGTCCTTAGGCTCTTTAAAAGCAGTCTTGTCCGCAGTAGTTTCAAGCATCTCCTTACTTTCCGCAGTGAACTTAACCTCTTTCCAGCGGTCAGTGGGAGCATCGGGCCGAGACGGCTGATCAGGTTTTTCCTTCTCTTTCCCAGATGATTTTCTAGTTCTAAGCGTTACAGCCTTGTCCTCTGGAGCTACAGCAATGGCTTCACTAAGTGCTCTTTCACCAAGTGTCTGAAGGATTTCATATCTTGGCTCTATTCTTTGGTAGATTAGAGTGTCCGCTACATGTTTAGGAGTGGGTTTTTCACATTTCTTGGCTGAGACGTATTTTTCCTGTGGAATGACATGAGGAGCTTTCTTGTATCCATTTAAAGGCATTGTTTTTCCAATTTTTTCTGCACCTGTTACATTTACTGATGTATCAGGCCATCTGGAATACTCTTCCTTTGAAGCAGTTTTCTCCTCCTGTCCTTTTTCCATCCAAGATTTCCTATTATGCCCTAATAAGGGCAGTGTATCATATTTTCCTTCATGCTCATTAGCCAACTTCAGCGTAGGATCTGTTCCAGGGTGATCAGCTTCAATATTGTGTCTCTGAACATTATGTTCAAACATGGTAGCTCTCACAGTTTTGAACTGAGTCTTTTCAACCGGAGAGGTGGGTTTTAATTTCCTGTCGTAATTATTTGTAGCTGAAACAGAATTTTCACTCTGAAGAGAGAAGCTTTGCCTCTCTCTGATAAAGCTGCCTTCTCTCTTGAACTGTCCAGCCTTATCTAAGATTCTGACTGCCTGCTGTGGTTTCAATGGAATCCCAGTAGCATGTACTTCTCCAAAGTCTTCACCATGCAGAGGCTTTATTTCATCACTCTGCAACAAAAGAAGAAATCCAGCTGTTAGGAGTTAAACAGATTATGATACAGCATCTTGTCTCGTGTTGTATTTTGGAGTGCATGTATACCTACTCTTGGAAAGCACACTGGTTCAGATTAGCAGGGAACTTATAAACACACAGGGAGACTCTACAGCTTATCAGAATCTTTGACAGTCTTTTTAATATATGTCCGTAAGAAACTTCCAGACTGAGACCTTTATGGTCACTTTTAATCTGCACTGGATTTTTACAGACAAGCTGTATTTCAGAAAATATTTTTTGTCCACACACACAGAGCAGAGTATCAATGAGTATATTTTGTACGAGCACGTTTTTAAGTTGGATTCATGACCAGCAGAATCCTAGCTAAGCAGTCGGGGGTAACTCTACGTTGCCGTGTCAGTGACTGCAGGACGCAGGTTCCAGAGATGAAGACAACAAAAGTCACTTGCACCTGAGACGGGGTAGGATCACGTGACGTTCTGCTCGCGTGCAGTGACATTTCGCCCATTTCCACTGTGATTTCGGTGACGGGAAACCGGGCTGGATTTTTAGAAATGGGAATAATCACATCAATAACCCCGGGCATGTGAGCAGGATGTCACATGATTCCAGCAGCCTCCCCACCTCCATCTCGTGTGCAAGCGGCCAATGGTTCGGATCCCTAGGACACTGCGGAGGAGGTGGCTGGCTCCAACGCGCTCTGGCTCCCCTTGGGAGAGTGTCAGAATCCATCATGCGTCTACATAAATTCAGACAGTAGCTTCCACTTCCTTGTTATTACCCGTTTGGTTAAGTTTTACGAATGCTTTTTACAAAGATTATTTTCTTTTCAACTAGGAAGTCCTCCTAATTCTACCAAATGGGCATTTTCCTTTATAACCAGGGTAGTGAAAGATAAGAGAGAAACAAACTCGCCTCCACGGATACCTGGGGACTGCGAGGAAATATATAATTGTGAACCAGCCATATTAAAATCTCAAATGAAAAATGATTCTACAATTTTGTCACTAAACTGGTCTCCAATGTTTTAAGAGTTATACTTGGAAACAAAGCTAACGTACGTTATAAAAGACCGTCTCCTCCCCCGGCTCCCCAACGTTCTGCCATGCTTCCTTGGGACAGCAGGGGCGCCATCTTGAAAGTTCCCTTGCTACAGAGAGACGTTCACAGTGGCTGTCCCATTCCCCTGTAGGTTCACCAATGCCTGAATCTGGGGCATCTTCAAGAGGCAACGCAAGACCTACATACTGTCCGGGCGTTGGGCGGGCAGGGATAGAGTTTGCGGGCTGGAGGAGACAGTGATTTTATTTGGAATTTTATATGGTTCATTTTTATTGGTTTTTATATTTTTGCATGTTTGTAAGCCGCCCTGAGCTTGTGCGAAAGGGCGGGATAGAAATCCACATTAAATAAATATATTATTTTGTAAACAATCCAAGTCCAACAGCTCAAATCCAGTACTTGGTTTTTATTACGGACAATTAAACTGACCATTCTGTCAACCATAAAGCACACGCAAGCATCTCTTAATTCAATGGAACGGACAGGTCTTGGAAACCCACTACACTCACGCTATGTTTAGAGAGAATTAAGAAGGGCATAATCACACAATCTAACATAAATAATAACATGCTACAGCCAGAGAAGAGCTGAATGAATCAGGATACCTTCGATATTTTGCACTAAGCTAGCACGTATCGAACTATTGGCCCCATCGAGCATTCCACATGCATATCCACTCAAAAAACATGTAACACACTTGCACATGGATATGCTGATCAATGCAGTGTGTCACCGGGGCGGTCTAAGCAAGGAATTAACAAGCTAAACCTATTAGGATTATGCCATTCTTAATACTCCCCGTGCCAGTTTTTGACTCACCGCTGTGTACGGCCAAATGGGACGCCTAGAGGGTCATGCTATAGGAAAGCTAAACAAGAATCTCTTTGGAAGAACGAGCCCGTTAATGCCGTTCCTCACCTCTTGCGTTTCCTGCGTTTCGTTAGCAGAGCCGCCGTTCAGCCCAGCGGGTTTTTCAGGCTTCACTTCATTGGCTGACGCTGGGCTTGAAAACCTATTGCAAAGACGGGTGTTATTTCTTTTTGCTACCGATAACGTTAAACAACTTCAGGGAGCTGTCCGATACGGATGGGTCAAAATTCCAAAACGTGGACGCCATTATCTTTTAATGTTCCGTGTACTTGAACTAGATCTTAGAAACTTCACGGGAGAAATTTTACATTTCGTGTTTGACAGCACAGGTCTTCTTTGAATTCAATCAGCAACTGAGAAACTGAATTCTCTACCGCTAACACATTCTGAACAAAGGCCCCAAAACAAGCCCAGGCTCGGCAAAATAATATTGGAACCTAATGGATGTTGTTACGTAAGACTGGGGCAGGAGTGGGGAAGCCTTTTTCCTCCCAGGAGGCCACTTTGAAAATGAATACAAGCTCAGAGGGCCCCCACAGAAGTTGGGGGGACCAGGGTGTTCAAGGGGGGCACTCAGGAAGAGGAGAGTCCAGATCATCGATTTGACCCCTCTCTTGGTGCGCAGGCCCGGCCTCCTCTCTGCTCCCTTCCCTTGAGCTCAGTTTGTCCATTCTTGAGGGTAGGGACCAGATCCAGGGGACCAGATCCAGGAACTGGGAAGGGCCCAAATAAAAACTAGCTGCGGGCCGCATTTGGCCCCCGTACTAGGCTTTCTGACATGTGGCCCTCTTCTTTGTATCCCAATAGCCTGCCCCCGTCCTGGACATGGCTGTCCCCTGCGGGACCCCAGAAGCCCCAATTTCTCCAGGTTATTGGGGGACACCTCTCACTGACCCAGAGAAACTGGGACTTCCCTAGAGCCTCTGGGTCAAACCCTAGGGAGGTGGCGACCCTGAAGCCCGAAACCTAAATATCTTATCTAATCGATCAATTGCTCTGCAAAGGGAAACGCTGGACTGCTTGCTGGAAGGGCAGGGTTTTTTAAGGGGCGGGTATACAATTTCTTGCCCTTCATGCAACAGAACAGAGGTTCCCAAGCTGTGGGACTGTGACCGCGACTGGGATCGTGCCATCTATGGAAGTGGTTACAATCCCAAATGGTATTTGATGTGCTTCCCAGGGCTTTGCTGCTGTCAGACGTGATGGAATTCTACTTAAGTCTAAAAAGTTTAAATACGTTTAAGTCGCATGCCTGGAACTCCTTCCTCGAATACATTCGTTCTGCCTCCTACCTCCCTATCTTCAAATCCCTCCTGAAAACCTACCTCTTCCATCAGGCTTTCCCCTAGCTCCTCATCCCCTTAGTCTCCTCTTCCTGATTTTCTTAGGTTCTCCTTCATCCTGTAGCTAAGCTAAACACGACCACATGTAAATTTGAAACTTCTGGGCTATATCGCTGTCTCTCCCTCTGTTCCCCTTCCCTTCATTCCCCCTCCCTTGTCTCTCTCAGGGCGCGTGCCTACGGTACCTGAGCAGGGGAAACGGACGTGTTGTAAACTCACGGTGAGAAAACAAACGTGTCGCTCTGAACGCGGGTTCAAAAGCGTCAGCAGCATCTTGCGTTGTTTTCAATCACGAATGACAGGGCTGGATTTTGAGCCCTATCGGCTGGGATTGAAAACAACGCAAGACGCAGCCGATGATGCTTTTAAACCTGCGCCCGCGTTCAGAGTGACACGTTTGTTTCCCTGCCATGAGTTTACAACACTTCAGTTTCCCCCACTCGGGTAACATGGGAAAGTACCCTGAGAATTTAAGTCCACCATGGCAGGGACCTGTCTATAAATGTTGATTGTAAAGTACCAGGTACATTGCTTGCGCTATAGCAATATTTTAACAACAATAAACAACAACAATGTGGGGTCACATACAGGAACAATTTGGGGACCCACTGAGATAAGCATTCTAACTTCTGGCAGCAATGCATGCAGGAGATCTTATCACTATAGAGTTGTGGCCTGTGATATTAATTAAAACAACGTTTCCCTCCAGGTATACAAACCTGGCCGCGTGAATAACGTCCACTGGTCAAACACATCGTGCCAGACTTAGAGAGGACTCAATCTGGCTTTTAAATTTTAAAATATTCCTAGTTCAACAAATATTCTTACTTAAAATAGCCCAGATTAAACCAAGAAGGACTCGGGTGCAAAAGATAAATTTTGTGGGAAGATAAATTTCCTATAGCAATATAACTGCAGAAGTCTAAAAGGAAAATTATGTTGGAGGATTAGAAACATGGATCCAAATCTCTCTCTGTCTGTAGCGAACAAAAGATTAAAAGGGGAGAGCGATGTCTCAAACTTCTCCTCTGGAACTTACCGCTTTGTTAAGTCCACCGACAGCGGCCGCGACCGAAACGACTGGCGTAGGTTTCCCGGCTTCATGTCGGCATGTTCCATTGTCAGTTCCTTGATTCTCTGCTGGATGTTCACGGCTCTGCTTTCCCCCTCAGAGGCTTCTGGGAGATGCTCAGGATCCACGGCCGTCGTGCCGGCTTCTGAACCAACAAACAAATCAATATGTTTTTTAACACTACCTCTTAAGGCAGCGTTTGAACTTGCAGAGGTCTCACTAACTGGGGAACTTTCTTTCCAATCCGACACATTCCCTTCTTTAATACTTTTAATTTCTTTAGCAGCAAACTCCTTACTTTCTTCTGAACCAGGTAAATTAGTTACAGTAGGTAATTTTCTCTCATTTTGTTCATCTTTACATTTATGTTTAGTTTCCCAGGGGTATTTTTTGTCTTTTCCAGTGATCTGAACTAGGTCTTTTGCAGTGTTCAGGCTAAAAGAGTTTGCATTGTTTGGAGCCGCCTTCTGTGTTTGCTCAGTGAATCTGCTTTTAATATTGAGGAAGTCGAGTTCTTGGCTGCTACTTTTCAAGTTAGTTTTAGAAGAATCAACTTTATCCGATTCCACAGTTTCCGTTTTAGATCCTATTTCAGACCGTCCTTGATGGCCCATGTCAGTGGACTGAATTATAGACACCGTTTCCTTGCTTTCAGATGGACAAGATTTCTTGGACAAAGAAAGGTCTTTACTTTCAAATTTTGCAGTGAGATCCATGGACAAAGGCCTAGGTTTTCTTACCCCTGGTTTCTCTTGCAGAGATTTTTCATCCGATCCTTCTGAATGGCTAGGTTTTTGATCTTTTAACGATTCCAGAAAAATAGCGGATACTGGTCTTTGTTTTGACCTTTGCTTGACTTCAGCCGCTGGGTCAACTTCGCTGTTGGCGTTTTTCCTGACATCTTTGCCTCCTTCACCTGTAGCATCTTCATAAACGTCTTTCTTCTGACCCGATCTGGGATCAGAGGAAAGGGACATCTGCCTACGAAGCAGACCATCAGGCTTTTTGAAAGTCACCGTTGCTTGTGACGTCGCCTCAGGCTTTACGTTACACTGCCACTCTTTTGTCTGTATAGCGCCAAATATTCTTGGTTCATTGACAGTCCTGTTCCCTTGCGTTAGGTTGCCCCTGCGAGCAGTTTCAAAAAGAATGACGGTATTAGTACTGGGAGCGGAATAGAAGGCTGTATTTGCAACTAGCTCACTGTTACTTTTGCTTTCATTTTCAATTAGTTTTTGATCTACTAATGGAGGAACGTTTCCACTTAATCCCTTAGCAGCTGTGACATCCTCAGTGGTTTTCCCATACACAGAGGATTTGGGGACAAAGTCACTGGATTTGACGGCTGTAACAGGGGGCTTCACGTTTGCAAAAGTGTCCGATGATTTCTCCCTGGAAAAGGGTTTTGGAGTTAGCCTTGGCCGTGAAACAGGAGTAGGCATTGTGACTGGTCTCAAAATATTCCCAAATTTGCCTTTTTCTTCAATAGTCAGTGGTGCCGAGAGATTTGATGGCTCACTGGTTTTATTACCAGAACCAGAAAGAGAGCTAATGTATGCGTGTTGTGATTTGTCCTCATTAGCGATTTTATTTAAGTCTGGTATAGTCGTCAAGGATGTTAGGGTGGAGTTGATTTCCACTCTTGTTGCCATTGCTGGAGTTAAACATCCAATAGTATTAGAAAAATCGAAGGAAGAACAAGCTACAAAAAATAAAATAAAAATAAAGTGTCAATATGTGAACCAGACAGGAAAAGTGGAAATTAACACACAAGAATGTGGCTAAGTATTCCGATGCTCAAGTTAAGTTAGAGGGTGTGATCCTTTCTGCGCTGAGGTCAGTGGCTCAGCTACCATTGACTTTGATGGGTGAGGACAGCCCCCACAACCAACGTCAAAGCAAAGCAAGAAATATTTTGGTATTTTTCATCTTCGATCATAAGAGCATCAGCAATCGATACCCACATAATCAGAGCAGAGCATTAACTCTAAGGGGTAGCCACAATTCGTTCCCCACATATTAAGTTTCATAACGGTTGGATCATGACATTTAACATCAGGTTGCTCTAATGGAAAGGAATTACGTTTCATTCTAGATTTTTCAGATATCACACAACCCAACTTCCTCCACTCCTATGCAATCTGATGGGCTAACAGGGAAATGTGGATTCAAGAATGAAAAACTAGGGCATGTGAAGGAACAGGTTCTAAAAATGGGATTTGATAGTGATCAGTTAATAGCATCTACCATTAAGGTATTAAATAGCTTACATCAAAGCCGACAAGCCCCCTCAGACTGTGTGTGTGTATATATATATATATATACTCTGTATACAACACTTACCGAAGTTTGCATTGTCTGCCTATAAACTGAATCACTTGTCATTCTGAAGAAAGGGGTTTCCATATGTCACAGGAAGAGCAGTGAGAAAATGGTTGCTTCAGCAATCCGCCTGCAGACAAACAAGGAACTGTCAGAATCCAGCATAGCTCAGTCTAGCACAGCCAAATCACGGATCTCCAAAAGCGCCGACTAAACATACAGGCAAAAAACTTTCACTTTGCAGTTTAATCAAATGACTTCTAGTTTTCAATTATGTAACCACAGGATCCAAATTTCCCTTTTAAAATTTAAAATTAAGGATTTGGGTACACTCCGTAATCAATCCCCCTACAGTGGGCATGCTATTTACGAGGGCTTGTTTGCAATCTCCTTCATTCTCAATCTCCATTTATACACTGGACTTTGTATTACTCTAATCTCAATTACAGTAATTTACTTTCTATTGTAAATCTCATTCCCATGACAGAAGCACCTGAAGGGTTAACTTAAGAAAAGCGCCTGCACAATTTATTTCCAGGTTGCCTCCTAATCTGCTAGGTTAGGAAAACAAGATGGGGTTCCCAATTATACACCATGCTCTCTTGCAGAATATATTATTAGCAGGAGATGCTTTTGAGGAAGGCAAAAATGTAGGTGGCCATTGCTGAACATCTTCCAGCAGGGGCAGAGCAGGACAGCTCGACCTGGAGGAGTTTCAATGATCCTCAAATAAAGGGCTGACAGGTCAAAGGACAACATGAAAAAGCAGAGTAACCTACAGGATTCAGGTATGTGTAACTGTGGCGAAACACAGACTAAAAACATTCACTAGGGCTGTTGGCCTGTACTGTAGAGGACCTTGCCAAATCCACAGACCCAACGGTAGCAGGAACCCGTGCTCACCGAGCTAACGATCAAATTCTGTCTCCTCAGAAGTCCCTAATATTACTCCATTGATGACTGAGACAATACGTAAGTGAAATCTTTGCCCCCTGCTTTTGTCAACCCACCCGTACTAAGCCAGGGTGTGTCAATAAGATCAGGCGTAACGTGCTCAACTGCACATTCAGCGCATTCGGACGACCCACGCGGTAGTCCGAGATACTACAGACTCTTGTCTCTCAATTCTGAGTTGCAAAGGAAAGCTTGACAGCACAGAATGAGCATAACTGGAGCATCATTGCTTTCCTGAGTCAGCAGGCAGCATGAACCAAAGGCTCAAAGAGACAAACTGAAAACCCACATCCGTATTCGCGCTGAAACACATACATGCCAAAAGGGGTTTACTCATCGAATTTCCGGAACTCAAATCGGACTGAACATTTGGGGTACTTTTCAATACCCAAACCAGTTTACGACTGGGTACCAGAAACACCAAAATGGCAAAATACCAACTGGTATAACGGAAATACCGTTTCCGTCCCGATTTCATCCCAGATTTCGAGAAAAAGTTTGGTATTTCAGTAGTACTCCAACAGTATTCAGGAATGGATTTCGATGCCAATGTTACCCATGGGCACCAAATGAGGTAGCCAATCTCCACGGCAACACTTTAAAGACCACCCTAGTTCACCGGAGCAGGTGGAATGGGAGTGAAACCAACATGAGCTGAAAGTTGCTGAAGGGAACGAAAAGGAGGGGGCAGGGAGGAGGAACCATGCAAAGGCCTTTACCCACAGTCACTTATTGAAGGAGTCAACACAATTACCCGCATAGGAGAATTTTAGTAGCATTCTTTTGATCACAGAGGAGACGGGCTACTTTGCAGTGGCTTTCAGTTCACTGTGCAGAAATTAACGCGACGGTGTTTGGTTTTGCAGACACGCCCACTCGGGGTACAGTCTGCATCGGTTCCACCCTCACTGACAAAATCCGTATTCCATTGTGTCTCAGCACGGCAATCGCCGGCACACTGGTCTCAGCCGTATCCAAATGCTTTTTAGGCAATCTGAAACATCCCTGTACAGCCTGCAGCGCAAATAGCACAACATGGCTTCTCCACACCTGCCTGCGGTCTCCATTTAGACGGGCTCACAGTCCCTCGTTGGGTGATGAATCCCATTGTCCCTCTTTCAGAGGAGAGAGACGCAAAAAGACCAGTGTACATATCATAATGCCCCTATATAAATCAATGGTGTGACCACACCTTGAATACGGTGTGCAATTCTGGTCACCCCATCTCAAAGACGATCTAGTAGAACTTGAAAAGGTGGAGGGGAGGGCAACAAAAATGATCAAGGGCTTGGAACGGCTTCTATACAAAGAGAGGCTTGCTAGGTTAGGGCTCTTCAGCTTGGAGAAGACAGAGGGGATATGACAGAGGTTTATAAAATCTTGAGGGGAGTGGAACGGGCAGATAGGAAACGTTTATTTATACTCTCAAGTAGCAGTAGAACTAGGGGACACTCTATGAAACTAACTGGTGGCAGATTTAAAACAAATAAAAGGAAATATTTTTTCATTCAACGCACAGTTCAATTGTGGAATTGGTTGCCAGAGGAGGTTGTCAGGGTCAGTAGTATCACTGGGTTTAGAAAAGGGCTGGATAAGTTCTTGGAGAATAGGTCCATTAACTACTATTAGCGAAGTAAATTATAAAATAGGAACTTCTTACTGTTGGGAGCGATCAACAGGGAATGGATCGCCCATGGTGACTACTGATAATTCTCCCATGCGATCAAGACTGGCCACTGTTGGAGACAGGATGCTAGGCTTGATTGACCACTGGTCTAGCTCAGTATAGCATTTATGTTCTAATGCAAGCCCCAGGCCCCTCTTTCTTGGTTGCCTCCTGGGGAAAACACTTGGGAGAAAGATGATGGGATGACAAGAGAAACAGGCCCTTTTTACACGAGACGCACCCATGCATGAACAGCCCTGTATCTGGGTGTTCGTGCATGGGTGTGTCTCGTGTAAAAGCCGCGGCGGGTGGGTGTGCGTGCGCGGTCCCGACGAACACGCATGCATACCCACCTCCACCCATCACCCACGCACGGAGCAAGTGGCGAAAACGGCAGCTGCTCCGTGCATCTTGGTGGGTGGAGATTGGCGTGCATCCATCTACACCCTCCCCCTCACGCACCGGCGCGCAAACCGACACCCCCCCGCGCAGCTCATGTCAAAAGGGTCTCAGTGGAATAACGAACAGCGCTTCTGTCCCTCTTCACGTATTTGGAATTGTCAGAGGTGTGTGTGTAAGTGGGTGAGGGGGTGGAGCTTATTGGCTAAAGAGGGTGGGGCTTGTACCTCTTTGGCCACTCAAAATGTTGGGAGGTACACTTCTCCCATCAGCATCAAAGGCTGCAGCCTCCAAGGGATGCCCTAGAGTTATGTGCAGTACACGCCAATAAAAATAAACTAAAAATACGAACAAAGAAACCACCAGCATTCTTATGTTTCAATAGAAGTTTGCAAAACCGAAGCATGCCTACACCCCAGCTCCTGGCAGAGCCACACAAAAGCCTGTGGAAACAGGAGCAGACTGCACTGTGGGATACCTCGGGTGGAGCATCTCCCAGTGCAAGCACAGTCCCACCACAAATGAAACTGCTAACTGCCGTTTGTAGACACACTTGACCGTGTGGCAAGTAACTCCGGGGCCAACGCCACGGCAAGGAACTACTTTGCAGAAATTTGTTTGTGCAACCGAAGTAAAGAAACAGGGACAGAAAAGGGGGAGCGGGAGGAGCACAATGAAGAGGGTAGAAATACCACAGACACCAAAGGAGAAGGTATTTTCCCACTGGGCAATACTTCTTCAGCAAAACGCTGAACAAACCATTAATAATAGAAAGGCTCATTATTACACAAAAGCCACACTAGCTTTTGTTCTTGATGGAGGCATTTCCCTAGCAAGTCCTGCGGGATTTCCTTCTGCCAAATCAGAGGAACGTGATCTTGCATAACGCAGTCACAAGGAGCTGTCGCTGGTATAACACTCCAAACCGGTCCGCACAACAAAAGAGTGGGGGGGGGGGAAGAGAGAGAGAGAGAGAGAGAGAGAGGGAGGTCCAGGGAAAACAGCACGGAGCAGCACAGGACAGCAGAAATGCAACACAAGAACAAGAAAAAGATTGAAACTCTCGGCTGAAAGGAATGCAAGGATTCTTACCCAAAAAAAAAAAGGGGACCTTTATATCACTTCCTCCTTGAAGCATCTGGTGCTGCTGACCGACAGACACAGGATAACAGGCTAGCGGGGCCACAACGGTTGTTTTTGTGTTCTGTGCAAGGCCTCACGTTAATAGTACCAGGATTCCACATACGCACCTCCTAAGGGGCTCTGCCCCACAATGGACATGCTCCCGCCACTCTCACCTTTCAACGTTCCAGCTTGGACCCTCTTGCACAGAGGCAGGGAACCGTCTCCCTGCTAAACGTCGCACTGAAAAACATTTCATGCTCTTCAGGTCAGAGCCCTGTGTGTGGAAGGAGAACAACAGACAGTTTTCCAGGATGGCCCGGCTACAAAACCTCACTGGAGTGTTCCAGACTAGGACTGAAACTTGATTTTCTTTGAGATTCTCGCCGAGAATCACAGTTTGACTCATTTTTTACAAGGATCGAGTTCAAGAACACTCAATATACCATTTACCATTACCAGTTACTGTTACCGTTAACCATTACTGTTTACTGTGTATCGCATTCATCCTGGTAATGCACACGCGCAAAATGGCTGCCCTTTTCCAAAATGGCAGCGATGCTGCTGGCGCCATCTTGGAAGAGGCACAGAACAGCTGCGGTGGCCATTTTGTACATGTGGATCAGCGGGAAGAACGCAGTACATGGTAAACGGCATATCGAGAGAAATTTCAAGCAAGATCTCGAGCCATTATCTATCACGATTGTCCCAAGATCTCAGTAACCGTTCTTGATTCTCATGAGATTTTCATGAGAAAAATGTATTCTCGTTTCAGCCCTACTCTAGACTGGGAGAGGAGGGACTTGCTGGAATGCGGCACACAAGAGGCCAACTAGGAAAGCCCAACAGAGCACTGGTCCCGTACGAGACTGCCCGTGCCCATTCTGCAGGCGAGGCAAACCAAGAGAGGCCAAAGGAAAGAGGGCATGGGGGAAGCCGGCACAGGCCAGATGGAACGGGGGGCAGGGGGGGAGGGGAGGATAGCAGGCCAGAAGTTGCCCAAGGACAAAGGATTCCCAACCCCACTTTTGTGAAGCACGGCAGCCCACTGAGCCACCACCCAGTGCGCTGCTATATCAGATGCCTAGCACACGATAAAGAATCAGAATAGTGCCTTTGAACAGGGCACGGAGAAACGAAGCAAAAGATAGACAGCTAGAAAATCAAATTTACTTTCAGTTCCTTTTCCTAAATCTAGAGAGTTCCCTACTGTTCCATAAATGGCCTCTGCCTTCACGCATGCTAATTTACTCTGTCAGCTCGGGCAGTCTGTCTCCTGTAACCATCCGTACAGACACGAAGCCACTCCATCACCTGCACCGCCTGCAGGCGGATGCTAGGCTCCTCCTCGCACCGAGTGCATGACCTCTTGTTTACAAAATAGTTATTATCTCAAGCAGCTTACCCCAATTAATCGGCCCCATTCAGGATCTTGCAAATGTCAGCAAAGCCCTCTTTATTCTCCCACTTTTCTAAGAACACAGCTCAGATCTGACTGATGTCTCCACCACGCCGATGTGATGCTGAAATAAATGTGCTGCTTGCCACATCCTCTCTCCAAAGCCAGCAGAGCTAGAGCTTCCCCTGCAGGGGGCCAGGAAGGCCAATCTTTCAAAGGCAGAATTAATTCCAAGGCTCTCCATTTATTTTCCGGGCATCTGTATCTTTGCCTACAATATTCCGGTTGCTTTTCTTGGCAGTAGGAGATTTGCTGCTTCCTAAGTGAAACAAATGCTTTGCCCTCACGGGGGCACAAGGGAAAGCAGGTTGGATGGAACCAACGCAGCGTCGAATGGCCAGGCACCACGAGGCACAGGTCCTCTTCCCGGACAGTGTTTTTTCCCTGCCCTTGCACTGCACCAATTATTTGTATTCCTCGGTGTTGTGACCTTGCACGTCGTGTTGGAGAATGGAAAGCATAAAACCTAATCTAGAGAAATCATTTTGCAGGCCTAAAAAAATTCTACTGCTCAGATACTCCGCAGTGGAGAATTGCTCACCAGAGAAAGGTATCTAAAAGGGGGGGCGGGCGGGGGGGGGGGGGAGAAAGAAAAACACCTACTGAAAAACACCCAGGTTTGAATGTAGCAAGGTCAGTAAACAGGCATGTATTAATTATTAATAATAATAATATCATCATCATCATCTATTTATTTTTTGCAGGAAAAAATTCTGAATGTATTGCAGAAAATTACTCAGCATTATTTCTTAATTTTGATTTTGCTTGGCTACCACATTACCAGGGAAATAGGAGGCTTTTCAGTTGTGCCCAGTTAACAATATTTCAAAATTATAACCTCTCAAGCTTCATATACAAGGTGATCAGTCTCACCCACAACCCAAAACCATGTGCCCTGTGTTTTAACCTTCACCGATCGTCGTCTTCCAATCGTGACGGCATCTGCTCTGTGACACCTGGATCACGCTCCCCCTGCCCACACCCATCCGTCTCCTCCGTAGACAGAATCAGACAGACAATCGAGCAATCCACTTCGGTGCAAACCAATTTATTACCCTTCAGTTGCAATACTTTCAATATCTCCCCAGCAACTGAAGTCAGACTCACAGATCTATCATCATCTAGAGCCTCCTTTTCCTTTTGTAAATACACTAACACCCAGCTACTCAAATCCTTTGACACAACCAGAGGTTCTTTATTCAACATTTGTCTACACGGGGGGGATGAAAATTCTGATCCGTTTAAAAGCTATTCGTTAAGTACAAACTCCTATGTGGGCAGCTAGTCACTGGTTTGGATTGCTCCTAGAATTTGTGGTTTTACTAGGCAAGCTAGTTTAAGAGGAGGCATTCTGAGGAATGGACAAATTTAATCATGCCTTTTTTCATTTCCCACCCCACCCCCTCCCCCCATTAAATCACAGTTCAAAATGCTTATAACAGAACTTCGGTAGAAGTCAGAGACATTGTGGTCAGGGACTTCTCCTTCCTTGCTCTTGCGTACTGAATTCCATGGGTGGAAACAGATGTGACCCGACCCAGGTCGGGAAGCTGCAGCAGACACGACCCAGACTGGGTGGACATGACCCAGCTGGGCCATTGGGGAGGAGCAAAAACATGCGGCTGGGCGGACCCGTCCCCCCCCCCCCCCCCCCCACCCCCCCCCCCCCCCATCACGACGGGCAGCCGTGGCAGACAATGACGGCCAGCCATGTCTGCCAGCCCACAGCAAGATGCGATAGTCCGCTGTGGCCTGCTTTTGCCCCATCGGATGGACCCAGGTGTGACCTGGAGATATTCCGGGGGTGAGAGCCCGGGCCTGGGGCAATCCCACGCCAACACCTGGGGGCGAGGTTTGGTGCAAAGTGGGCCACAAAGCAGGCCATAGTGGCCCAACGTCATGTCTTTTTTTTTTTTTTTACCCGAAGATAGCAACTCCACAAGCTGCCACAGCTATAAAAACAAGCTGGTTTTTCTGTGCCATGTTGGAGTATCAAGGAACAAGCCTGTTTGTCCACATTTTTAAATACAAAGTGAATGGAGTTTGGAAGAGCAGAAACCGAAACAGAACCACAGAGCCAGAAGGGACGTCGAGGGTCATCTACTCCAACCCCCTGCTTGCATGCCGACAGCTACAACATCTCTGACAGACGGCTGTACGGCCTTGGTTTGAAAACTTCTAGCGTTGGGAGCGCCTGCAACCTCCTTCCTAGGCAGCTTGGTCCGCTGACACCCAGCTCGGACTATTCAGAAGTTTTTCCTGATGTTTAACCGAAATCTCCCTCCCTGTCATTTCAGCCCATTATTTCTAGTTCTGCCCTGTGTCGCCGTGCAGAGCGCTTTCTTCCTATCTTTTGGGGAGCAGCCCCTTACATAGCAATGTGATTTATGGAAGGAAAAAATCTTGTCTGCTTTTTTATGGTCCAGTTGCCCTCCATCCGTGTGCACAGGAGACTAATATCATGTCCCCTCTTAATCATCTCTTCGCTAGACTAAACATACCCAGTTCCTTCAACCTTTCTCCATCAGACTTGCCTTTCAGACCAATCATCATCTGTGTTGCCCTCCACCCAACCTGCTCAATTTGTCACTGACTTTCTTAAAATAAGCCCCCAGATACACAGAACACAACACTCCAGCTGAAGGTTGCTCAGTGCTGGAGAGAGCAGAATTATTGCTTCTGCTGACTTGGAGAGGAGGCTTCTGATAATGCAGCCTAAAACTACATTAGCCTTTCCTGCAGCCACATCCCATGGCTGACTCGGGTTCAGCTGATAATCAACCACAATCCCTAGATGCTTTCCGAATGGGCTGCCGCCACACCAGGGATCCCCCGTCATATACATGGGCATTTGTTTTTTCTTTCCTAAATGCAGAACACTACATTGATCTCCTTTGAATTTCACTTTGTTCATTTCAGGCCAGATTTCCAACCTATCCGCTTTTTGATGAGCACAGCAAATGTTGTTGCCTTTCCTTCCTTTTAATAGCTCAGACCTATGAGTAGGCCTGACTCCATTGACCCAAAGCCAATTTAACGTAAATTCTTTTCTTGGCTTCCTTATTCCAGGTTAGCAGAACTATAGCTACATTTAGAACTCAAGAGAATATAGGAGAATTCAAACACTCCCGATCGTGAGTGTGCTAAAACATACAGATTCGACAGAATGGGTGGGAGAGGACAATTCTCTTACTGGAGTTGTAGCTTTAACGTTTGCCGGCATGCTTGGCGTGCATAGAGTTGCGTAACAAAGCAGCACAGCACTCGAGAACCAAATAAACCCAGAAGCAAGATGCTGAACTCCCCCAAAATTGGGAACTGGGATGTTATCCCCACTGTACAAGAGCTAAGCGCCATCCCAAAAGAAAGAAGCAGCGCCAGGAAGCGGATGCTGGACGTTAACAGGCAAGGTACTAAGGTTCAAAATCTGCCAGGTTTCAGATTATACACTGCTATTTTAAGATACACAAATATAAATGTAACTAACTGATTAACCGGCAATGGCAATGGAAGCCTAGCAGCTGAGTAGTGAAATAAACAATACCTAAGATATTTTAATATTTGTACCTCTTCATCTTGAGACTGGCACAGATGGCTGGAAATTAAAATGTAGTTATTCGCTCAACAGTATTATTTTTACAACAGATGATGAGCTCACTGCAAGTTCTGCTTTTAGGCAGCCTCCTAGTTTTATACCAAAGACGGAGCCTGCCATACACCACCCTCAGTCCATACATAAGACCTTAGATAGATAGATAAGATTAATTACGGGTTCTAGCTCTCGTCATGATCCAACCATAAGACCTTAAGAACGTAAGTAGTACCATACCGGGTCAGACCAATGGTCCATCAAGCCCAGCATCCTGTTTCCGACAGTGGCCAGTCGCTCTCTCTTGGGAGAAGTACCCAACAGGTCACAATGGGGCAATCCATTCCCTGTGGTTCCAGCCCCCAACGGTAAGAGGCTACGTCCCCAAAACCTACTTGGCTAATAGCCATTAATGGACCTATGCTCCAAGAACTGATCCAACCCCTTTTTAAAACTAGCTACACGACTGGCCTTGACCACTTCCTCTAGCAGTAAATTCCACAAGTTAATTGTGCGCCAAGTAAAAAACATACTTTCTCTTATTTGTTTTAAATCTGCTGCCAGTTATATTCATGGAGGGTCCCCTTGTTCTAGTACTATTAGAGAAGGTAAACAACATAAAAATCCCATTTATCTCAGGGGCAATTGTGCACATGGATGGAGGGGAACCGGACCATAAGAAACGTACATGAATTTTCCTGCTATAAATCACACTGTTACTGTCAACTTCCTTCTGTTAGAAGAACAAGGAGACCTTTAAATCAATGAGCAATAGAACGGACAAGGTGCATTCTCCATGGGCGTTTTCAGAGTGCATAGAATTCTACCTGTCATTCTGCAACAATCTCAGAGAAAGAATGTCGCTTCTACGGGAGAGAGTACTCTGAACAAAACACGCATTAAAGCTAACTGGGGGCAGAACAACGTAACTAAAAACCAAAGATACACGTCATCTATGAAAAATCTGTCCCGTTAAATACACATTATTTTAGCCATAAATATTTTTCAATTTGAATTTGTTTTTCTTCATCCACTTTATAAATTCCGTTTCCATGGCTTCCTAATTTCATTTATGCTCCTTATTTCATTTCTTTTTACTGGCGCTTTGCAACAGCTAGCGAAGAACAGAACACAGTTAAAACTCCTTTGGCCCAATCAACTGTTGCAAGTGTGGGAAGACATCTAATGGCTGTGGCACTCTGGGGGTGAATTGCTTGAGTGCCCTAAATTTGAACTTATGGAACAAGTGATGCATTTGGGGGGGAAACAGAAAACAGCAAAAGAAAAAAAAACAGAAGCATTCTCTATCCTTCCAATAAGCTTAAGGCATGTTGTTACCTCACTCACTGGTTGATATAGGATCTCTCAATTATACCAAAGTGGGCACCCTCAACCAGTCCAACTGTTCTCCGATCCCTTCCCTGGTAAGATACAGACTATTAAAGTCATTCCCTCAGTGGCCGAAATTTTAAAACCGTTCCCACAAATCTTTGCTTCACTTGCAGAGCAATAGCAGCCAATAATGAGGCAGCAGCAATAAGCAAACTATAGTATCCACTGTAGACCGTAATACAGCCGAGAGGTTTACCTGCTAGATCAAGTTATAACCGACTGCTAAAACTTACCAAATTTGCAGATGACATGAAACTGGGAAGGACAGCTAACACCTTAGATGACAAAAATAAAATTAAAAATGATCTTTATAGGCTGGAAAACTCGACAGAATGAAGTTCAACAGAGATAAATGTCAAGTTCTGCACGGAGGTAAGAAAAGTCAAACGCACAAGTACGGGATGGGTGATACCTGGCTTGGCAGCAGGACACGTGGAAAAGGATCTAAAGATTGTAGTTGATCACAAACGGAACATGAGTCGGCACCGAGGTGCAGTTGCAAAAAAGCTAACACTGCTTCAGGCTGAATTAACAGAAGCAGAGTGTCCAGGTCACGAGGAAGCAATAGTTCCAATCTATTCTGCACTGGTCAGACCCCATCTGGAGTCCTGTGTCCAGTTCTGGGCACCGCGTTTTAAGAAGGATATTGACAAATTGGAATGGGTTCAGAGGAGAGCGACAAAGAGGGTCAGGGGTCTGAAAACTAAGTTCTATGAGGAAAGGCTGAAGGAACTGGGTATGTTTAGCCTGGAGAAGAGACGACTAAGGGGAGATATAATAGCTGTCTTCAAATACCCGAAGGGCCGTCACGGAGAAGATGGCAAGACTTGTTCTCTGTTGCCCCTGAGGACAAGACTGGAAATAATGGGCTCAAATTACAAGGAAGCAAATTTTGGTTAAACATTAGGAAGAACTTCCTAACGGTCAGAGCTGTTCGACAGTGGAACAGACGCTGCCTAGGGTGGAAGCTGGGCTCTCCGTCGCTGGAGGATTTCAAACAGAGGCTGTTGGGGTTCGACCAAGACAAGAGCAAGTGTTTCCATTCCGCAGGGAAATACTGAGCTCTCGGGAGCGCTTAGGAGGGTTTGTCTCCCCCAAAATGGGCGTCCCGACCAGCCGGTTGTTTATTATATGCTGACGGCTTGGCTTTGATGTCACAGACACGTGTGCGCCGAAACCAGAGCCTTTTCTCTTTATTGTCAGACATACAGGTTACAAATAAATTATGAAAAGTCGAGGGTGGTTGCTTTTTCTAACAGTAGGAGGATTTTTAGTTGGGCCATCAACGGGCAGCTTTTGCAGCAATTAAAATTATTCAGGTATTTGGGGTTATATTTTCACTCCTCTGGTAAGTGGTCTGAACATCTCCAACGGATTTCTATAGCAATTAAAGGCACCTCTACCGCTATTTTGAGATTTTTCGCTAGAACGAAAAGGAGTGAATTGGCCCTTGCGATGAGGTCTTTGATTCCAAGGTAAAGGCTAAGATATTATATGGAGCTGAACTTTGGACTCCCTTGGTTTCTCTAAACATAAATGCTGTCCAATCCTTCTTTCACCAGAAAATGTTGCTATCCCCAAAAGGTACGCCCACATCAGCATTAAGGCTGGAATCTGACCAGAGGAGTTGGGAATTGGCAGCATGGGAAAAGACAAAGTTTTAGTTCAGATTACGTTGTCATGTAAATGTTGGCCTTATAAAAAAAAATGGTTTTCCCATAATTTCCTTGGTAACAAGGCCCTGAGGGCAGCCGAGTCAGAGACATATCAAGAGCTTGTGATGTCGATTGGCAGAACGATATAGCCAGGGTGAGACTCTCTCCTCATATGTCCGGATATCTTTTTTGGATGCCAGATTATGGACAAATGGCAAATTATTTGTCTTCTTCATTTTCGTGTCAAGGGAAACACTTGGTTTTGTGTGCGCGCTTCAATGCTTTACCTACTAAGGTACTGGAGGGACGCTTTGGTGGTGTCTTTTATGGGGATCGTATCTGCCCCTACAACCAAATAAATACTGAGTCCACACAGCATATATTCTTTGCCTGCCATTTATACGACCACCCGAGAGCTAAGTATTTAAGTTCTTTTATAAGGAAGTACCCAGGTAGACCAGACATCTGTTTGTTGAACTTGCTCTTAAAGAGTATATCCCCAGAAATTATAGAGGCCGTGGTTAAATTCCTGACCGATGCCTTCACCCTCCATAAACAATTCATGGGTTGTAATTACCTATGTTCGAGGATATTCCACGTTTGAAGCATGACGCTGGGGGACATGTAAACAAGCGGTTATTCGTTTATGTAATTTTTTATTTTTTTGTAATGTTTTGTTTTGTAATGTTTGTTCCATTGCTCTACTGTGTGATGATCTTTGGTCAAGCTAATAAACTGAAATTTGATTTGATGAGTGTTTGTCAGTCTCTGGTGATTCCATATTTCCGCCATTGTCGATATCGCTGCCTGTGATTGTTCGTCATTTTCTGTCAATTTTGTTGCTTTCTGGCATTTTTCTTCACTTTTCATCATTTTCCAGGACTTTCCACCACTTTTACGACAGTTTTACAGTATGTTTATGGCAATTTCCAGCACTTCCCCAGCACTTTTGCAGCTCCGCAGTCCCTGGGAGTGCATGAAGGACACACACATTCTCAAAAAAATAATGACAAATGGCAAAAATAGCTGAAAAGTTGCTAATTTCCACATTGTGCGAATGAAGGTGAATGACCAGTTTCCGATGGAAAACGCATTCACCGCGATTTGTCATTTCAGGTCTAGTCGGGGATGCTGTAGCTGATTTCCTGCACTGAGCAGGGGGTTAGAGTAGATGAACCTCCTAACTCTAGGATTCTATGATAATACCTGGAAGTGTTAGATTCTAGAGTACAACACTCATATCCAGCTAATCGTTATTTACTATTAATTATTCCACGGTGTTTCTACAATGTAAAAGCTTGAGTTCTCTTCTGTACATCTATATGGAGACAAATACCAATAAAAAAACGGTGAGCTGTTTACAAGGCAATATTCTGGCTCCCTGGGGAGGCCAGACTACTCCACCCTCTGGTTCCCTTCCCCCGCTCCACTGGAGAACAAGAGGAATGCCTTGTTGAACTGCATAAGCATCCTATTAACACCAGCTTTTACTAGCGCTTATAAACCTGTCATTCCGACCGCCTGTACAATTCTATGGCTGTAGTACCTTGTTAAACCATCACCGTGATTGACACACACAGCGAAAAGAAACGTCAGTCCATTCAACAAGCCCACGGAATGAGAAGATGGTGAAATGAAACTTTGGAAATTAAAGGGAATAAACTCATGGCTATTAACAGTATTTTAATTTACCAAGAGGAATGTAAAGGAGATGAAAAGGTACAATGAAGCCGCACAACCTATCATTAAAAGTCCAACTGAGAGTCCCACAAAGGCAAGAAAACTTACAATTAAGAGAAAGCACCAGTGGCAACGCATAGCATATAATGGCCATATCGTTTTTGAACACCACACTTGGGATTTGGTTTATTTTAAAGAAAAATGCTGAAAAGCAAACATGAGGTTTCCTAAAAAAAATAAAAAGTGATTCCATGCCTTGTTTCAAGATGAAATTCACTTCACCATATCCAGTCTTGGGGTCTCCGCAGCACACACACACGGGCCTTGGGAGATGAATGCAACCTATTCTTTCAGATTCCACTCTGGCCACCAACATCCCTGGGGTCGATCCTAAGCCCTGCGTGCCACGGACAAAGTGCACACGCAATTCCTGCGCCTTCCATTTTTGGGAAGTATGGCGTGAGCCTACAAACGGCACACAACTCGTACACGTGGGGCTTTAGGATCAGTGCCCAGGACTTTGCAATCTCAAACTGAGGCTAAACTACTGCAAACGCACGGTACGTGGGGCTGTCCTTGGGAGCTGTTCCAAAAGAAAGGGGCAGAATACAGCAGCCCACCGTCTACTGGAGGCAAGTCATCAAGAGCACATTACAAGAGCACTCTGGAGTGCGCACTGGCTGCCAATAGCTTTCCAGGCACAAATCAAGGTGCTGGATGTGAGCTATAAAGCCAGCGTCCCATTTCCTTTCTTACGTTCCTGAGGTCAACCAAGAGCACCCTCTTGGTGGGTCTGCCAAACGTCTGCAGTGAACAATGGATCCGAGAGTATAAATCACAAGCCTTTATACCTGGTCTTGCTAACTGCCCATAAACCCTCTCATTTCTGTAAAGCAAGTTTACTAGAGTCTTCTCCCTGCACTGCAAGACTCTGGTTCTAGCTTCTTGCATCATAGCCTGGTGGCACCCATTGTAACTGAACTATGTAGATCCCTGCTCCCCTCCCCCCACCCTTCCTCTTCTAACTAGTTTAAATCCTGCCTAACGAGCCCTGGCAGTCCTAATCCGAGAAGGCAGGTGCTTCCCCTAATTGGGCAAGTTACACAGATTCAAACACCAGAGAAAGTAGCTCAAAACGGCGAATGACCCTAAAGTCGTTTTCCCCCATGTGACCAGCAGACGGTTGGGCGTTAAGTCTCTAGTATCAATCTTCTCCTTCCTGCCATTGAGCCTGGCAACGCAAGGACCTAGGAGAAGATCAGAAGATGCTGTCCGAGTCCTCAAAGATCTTTGTGGGTCCAAGAAATGACCTTATTAAATTTGCCTTTACAAGTTATTTTCATTTGCAAAAACACCAGGAGACACTTTGGAAACTCATGGAAACTCTACACTCCAGACACTGAAGACCTTTTTAAACCACCACCACCTTGTACAAGTGGAAATCCTCGGCACTCCACGGTTGCTCCATCTCCTCTCCTGGTGAGCAGAAGGCAGTATCTGTCTTGCCCCCACATGGGTCATAGGTATCAGGCCAGTCATGCATTACTCGACGGCATTCCTTTCTTCTTTCCGAGGGAGGCTTCCTTTCCGAGGTTGCTTCTTGGCCACTGCCACCTTCTGAATCAAACTTGCTGTGTCCTCCTCAAAACCAGGACACTTCCACTCACATCCCTCTTTCTTGAAAGTTGTATTCTTCCATAATTTTATGCACTGACTCAGTCCGATGCCTGATTTCTTCAAGTTTCATCCAGCTTGTCACTTCTACCATCTCGCACTGATTTCGAATGCTTCAGTCCCATGGAAACGCACCAGGAAAGAATTAATCCTAGTACTGGATGTACAATAGTTTCCCTAATCCCTATGAACAGCTCTTTAGTCACTACGTGGCTTACTAGCAAGCCTTTACACCAGTCTCAGACCCTCCTTATTATAAAAAAATAGTTCGCACTCGCGCCTTGCAACGTGTTACTGTCTCATCACGTTTCTCAATGTTCATCACACAAACAAACGCACTTTTGTGATGCATGGAGCCCATTTTCTGTTTCACCACAAAGAACAATCTCCTCATTAAAACTTACCCATCTTCAACTTGCGCCTGTTTCCTCTCTTCACCGGCCAACTCTGAAGCTACAGAGACATCCTCAAGTCTGGGCTCTAACAGCTAGTGTTGTGATGCTTAACGCATGAATCATTCATTGTTTCCTTTTGTGATTTTAGTAAAGCAAACACAGCCCCACAGAACTCTGCAATTTACTAACCAAAAATAGACACAGGGCGCATCGTCCTATAAACCAACTTGTGCCATCGGCAGTTATCGCGTCACAAACCCTAAAGCTAAAAGGCAAATCAAGAACAGGAGAAGTCTAAGTAAAAAGCGAACCCGGACAATAGCAGATGAGAAATAGAGGGCATTGCTAACCAGCCTGTGAAAACCAAAGGCAAAGTAAAGATAAAGGTATTCCAGCACTTAGATCTGTCCATTTCATCCATTAACAATTATATAAGACGGTGCTTCCCAACCCTGCCCATGAAGCTTTCCGATAGGACTTGTGGCCCTGCTGGAAAGGCTGTCATTGGAGCTTGTTAAACACAGACAGTGTATACAACCCCACTGCCTCCCCAGGGCCAGCTGCCATTGTTGATCATTGACCAGCAAAGGCTAGGGAGCACCAATGCAGATGCCAGAAGTATTTCCTACCTGAATGCAAATTCCTGTGCCAGTGCTCTGACAAAAACAGTCATGACTTGAAATCCTCAGATTTGATACAACTGCAGCCGGATCAAATTGAGCCGCTGCAACCTACAAAATACCATGAATCCTACTTTACTCTATTAAAGTACTTATAGCAGGAGTACTCAATTAAATGGTTGGTTACAGTAAATTAATCCACCTCCACAGCAGGCCACACATTCACCCCTCCCACTGACCCAGAAGTCCTCATTTCCTCATGAAAAGATAATTTGGTTCAATTTCAAGTTAGCAACTAAAATCTCTTGCCAACACATATATACGTTAAACAGGAGGTGCCGTCTCTCACACACAGATGCCCAAATTAAATCAAATGAAAATGCCTCCTATGCCTGTGTTAAATCAGGTGCCAACTCTCACACAGTATCACCAAGACCAGCCCTCCTTCCCCTATTCCCTCCATATCTAGAGATTCACCAACAGCATTTTCAGCAGACAGGGGGGCTCAGCTGGTTGAGGGGGAAGCCATTATGGGGAGCCCAGCATAATAGAAGCTGAACTTGGCACCAGATGCCTTAGCCATATTACTGAATACCCCTAACAGCCAGAGCCTCCTTAACACGAAGGAGAGTCTCATGCTGGTGTTTGGATCTCCCGCAGCTAAGGGGAAATGGGAGTGGTCCCTCGGTGGCTGGGAGGTTGGGTCCTGCCAGCAGTGGATCTATTACCCGTGATTTTCAGACAAAACCCTGCAGGCTCCCCAAACCTCAAGATGAGGCACCAGGCAAGTATCTAAAACAGTCCCTGCCTGTAGGAGACATCAGTTGGGTACAAGCAGCTGACTCGAGAAACCCCGTGTAACAATGAGACATGCCTCGTTAACACAAGCAGCACACTAGCTTGTGCTGCTGTGGATTTTAAAAAAAAAACCAAAAAAAACCCAGGGATCCTGCCAAAGAGGGACACAAAGAAGGGCTACACCAGAAGGTGACGATGTTCGTGCAGGTGGCTTCTACAGATCGCCTCCAAAACAGAAAGGTGGAATTGGAGGGAAATGTGTAAGGGCTTCTTGGGAAAATCCAACAAAGGCAAGAAGGCTAGAGTCCTCAGCAGGGCAGAGCTGGGCATCCACGTTTGAACTGTGGGAAGAGATGGCAGGAAGGGGGAGAGTACGTCATGAAGATCCCCGCAGTGACAACAGGTAACTTGGAAGAGAAGGGAAAGCTGCTCAAAGCAGGTACGTCTAGCACTTTTACTGCCGTTGGTAGCCGGAAAGACTTTTGAATCCAACCTGGGAGCTGCCGAAACACAATCATCTACTCCAAGTCTACAATCGCCACTGCTGAACAGACAAGGAAACCGAACAAGTCTTGAAACACAAGGCAAAGGATGTTGGTACTGCCAATTAAAAGACACACTTGGCGTTGGGTGCCAGGAAGGAATTGAAAGAAAAAGGTCTCTACGGGAGCCTTCTTGAAGATGTCCGTTTGCACAGAAATTGGCTTGGTGTGCCAATTCCTTCAGGGTTTGGCAGGATCCTCAGTGTCATAAGGCAGAGTACAAAGGCAGTATTTATTTTATTTTATACTTCAACATTTATGCCACCCACTCCTGCCTCTGGCAGCTCGGGGCGATTCTCAATAAAAACATCAATAAAACAAACATTCAGTAAATAACAAAATACAAAAAAATATAAAAAACCAACAAGGAAGAGTTTATAAGAACATAAAAAGTGGAAATAACATCCCCACCACAACCTTCGTACCCACTATCCAACTCCCTCACCAAAAACCTGGAGAAACAGCCAGGTCTTACAATGGCATCTAAAGGAGGAGTGATCTGGGGACAAATAGGCCTCAACTGGCAGGACGTTCTACAGCCACGGTGCCGCCACCAAAACATCCTCTTGAACGTGACCCCCCCCTTAACAGGGCGTTCCTGGCTGACTGCAGGGGTCAATCCACGACCTGGGGAGTGAGGCGGTCCTGCAGATAGGCTGGGCCCAGACGATGTAGAGCTTTATGGGTAAGGCCCAATACCTTGAAACGAGCCCAGAAGACTATAGGCGGCCAGTACAGCGAGCAAAATACAGGTGTTATATGCTCACGGTGACCTGTTCCCGTAAGGAAGCGGGCTGCCACGTTCGGCACCGGCTGCAGTCTCCAAACCATCACCAAGGGTAGCCCCATGTGCAGCATGTTACAGTAGTCCAGTCTTGAGGTGATAAAGGCATGGACGATGGTGGCTAGATCCAAGCCACCGTACCAGATGTAACTGGCAGAAGGCACTCCTCGCCACAGGTGCCACCTGGACATTCCGGCGGAGTTGCGACTCGAGGAGCACCCCCAGACTATGAACCTGAGGAACCAGGGAGGGGTGAACCCCATCAATGATGGGGACCTCCACCTCCCCCCCCACCCCACCCGCATCACCTCCGTCTTGTCGGGATTCAGCTTCAGATGGTTCGTCCTCATCCAGTCTCCCACAGCTACCAAACACCAGGTGAGCAACAAGACTGCTGGACCTGGATCAGCTGAAAAGGAGAGGAAGAGTTGGGTGTCATCAGCATATTGATGACACCGAACCCCAAACCCTCTCACGACTTCACCCAATGGCTGCATATACACACTGAACAGGAGAGGGGACAGAATAGAACCTTGCGGGACACCACACGTGGCATCCCTGGGAGACAAAGAACAGTCCCTCAGAACCACACGCTGAGTTCTCCCGGCCAGGAACGAGCGGAACCACTCAAGAATGATTCCGCCCACTCCAGCTCGGTCCCACAAGCGAGTCACCAACATCTTGTGGTCAACGGTATCAAAAGCAGTCAACAGATCTAACGGGACCAGAAGAGTCGAATGGACTCTGCCCTGATCCAACTCACGGCAGAGGTCACCAACCAAGGACACAGTGCATTCTCAGTGCCATAACCTGGATGAAAGCCAGACTGCACAGGATCTAGAAAACTGGTCCGATCCAGATGTGCCTGGAGCTGCCGAGCCACTACCCGTTCAATAACCTTCCCTAAAAAGGGAGGGTTAGAGACCGGCCGATAACTGGCAAGGGAGTCAACGTCCTTGAGGCATCCAGGCACCCTGCCCTCCCACAGGGGGGCACTGACTACCCCAGCCAGCAACGGCCCCTATGTCTCCCGGTTGGCCTTAACCAGCCAGGACGGGCATGGATCTAGTTCACAAAACGTGGCTCTGAGACCACAGAACATGCTCAGCATTAGTGGATGACACAGTTTGAAACTGATTCCACAAAACAGTATTCCCCTCCTGAATGTCCTCCTTGAGGCCTAACAGGATTTCCAGAAAAATAAACGGGTGACCTAGTGTAACCCATGCTGTCTGCACCGTTTCTTTTAATCAGCAGCACGCAAAAGGATAAGACGGCTTTTTATTATAGTTTCTATTTAGATTGATTCACCATTTGCAATTACAACTGCCGGCACGGTACCTCACAGTCAGCTGGGAGGAGTAGATTCTAAACCGCCGGCCACCAACAAAACTGCAAGACAAGTGTCAAAACAATAAACCTTCCACACATGGACAAGAGGAGATATGGGGCCAAACCACTAGCACATGCTGAGCTTGGTCTGTTCTCCCATGTGGTTGAAAAGAACGTAACACATTTTTGTACGGAACGTTCATTTCTTCCGTCAGGCCTTTTGGGTGTGCTCAGCCTTACTCTTGGCAGCATTATTACCTCCAGCTATAAATCAAACAAATTAGTATTCGTTTCAACGCCATTTGCTATTCCAAACACCAGACACGCCATGACAACATGTTAAACGGTTACACTTTCTCTTCTCTTGTGGGCTAGCACAGCCCGATCTAAAATCTTCCAGTGGTTGGAGCGTGGGACTTGCTGTCAGGCTGAGGTAGAAATCCTGACTTCTCCATGAATTCACTGCACCCCAGCTCACAAATACTGCTGACCTACCTAATTCATGGGGATACTGCAAAGTTTAATGAGGTAATGATCAGAGCGGGCTTTGCTCATTTGAAGAGCTCAACAAGTGATAACAATAAGAATGTCAGCAGAACTCAAATTTGGAGATAGGTAAGGAAATAATGGAAAGAGGAATTCGTCCACAATGACTTACTTTCTTTGGGCTTGTCACAAGGGGCTATTTAATCCCAAAGAACCAAGAATTTAATCCTACGATATATATTCTAGTGCTCTAACAGGAGATCCAGATTTAGCACATTTCCACTCCTTAAACTAGCAATCCTTGGATAGCGTAAGGATTGCTTCTGCTCATTTTACGGCATTATGTTTTTTGCAGGACTAAGGGAATCATCTAAACTGATGTAGCTAAAGCTCAAAGGTCTTAGACATGGAATTTGAAGGCCCAAATATTCAGTCAATGTTGGCAGCGCACTCAAGATTACACTCTTCCTGTTTTGGTCGTTAATGACTAGTACAGCAAAACAAAGCCTTTAGACAGTCTGAGCCAAAAGTTAAGGAGGTTACAAAAGGATCACTGTGTAGATAGTGGATAACCCCCCTCTAGGAAGCCTTTCTCATCAGGAAAAGTGTTTTGAAATTACTGAACTTACAATCTCGCCAGTAATTGTTATTATTATTAGCACGCATTTATATAGCGCAAGCAACGTACCTGGTGCTTTACAAAAGTAATTGAATAGACAATCTGAAAGACAGGAGGGGGGAGATGAAGGAAGGGGAACAGAGGGAGAGACAAGGAGTGTAACATTCACGAGGATGCAAGGTCCCCGGTCGGCACACGCTTGGCTTGGTTACATCAAAAATGATGGCTGGTTGGTCCGTGTGGTGAGGATAGGAGTACACAGACCTCAGGTAACAGATTGTACTGGATGCACCAACCAAACAGATTCTGCACCTTTCCGGTGATGGACATGCCTCTAGTACCGTGACCAGTTTTCAAACCTAGCTGCTGAGCATTTCCTCTGTGTCCTCACAGCAGTGACTTGGACAAGGCATCTTACTGCAACGAAGTGGCTAACGGTACGCTAGCGCCCTACTCCGCACTAACCACCTCATCTCAAGAGGCATGCTCACAAGGAGGCCATCAGGTACAGAATAGCTTTAGATTCTCCACTGGAGAGGAAATTGGTTCCTCCTTCCATAGCTTATATCTAGCTTTCCACATATGCACACATATACCCACATGTGGGTAGTACAGGTTGGGTTGCCTTCAGATCTTGCCCTCCCTTTCCGAATTAGGGGTACTGCTTTGTTAACTCCCTGCATCCGAATAACCGGGGCCAAAATTGGGTCACTTACCTTGGGAATTGTCCTTCTGTAGCTTCTGAGGGAGGTTATTCGGATGCAGAGAGTGTTCTCCGTCCCGGCCAGCAGGAGGCAGCACTGACTTTCAACTGGGCATGTGCAGGGAGAGCACGCCCTCAATCCCCAGGTGTATCACAGCCGACAGGTCGAGGACTACTGAAAAGGAAGGAAAAGAAGGTACCACTTCCAAGACTAGGGGCCTAGCAATAAACGACCCATAAACCAGGTCAAATCAAACTCAGAGGTCCCCCCCGGTCAGAACATCTGGGGAAACACAAAACAGTGAGGTTGCCAAACGTACATTAAGACCCATGGAAGGGCCGAATAACCTCCCTCAGAAGTTACAGAAGGACAATTCCCACGGTAAATGACCCAATTTCGGACCCGGTTATTCGGATGCAGGGAGCTAACAAAGCAGTACCCCCAATTCGGAAAGGAAGGGCAAGATCTGAAGGCAACCCAACCTGCACTACCCATAGGGAAGAATAATGAGCATGACTAATTCAGGACCCCTTGCAGAATCCGCCTGCCAAACGCGGCTTCGGCGGAATCCAAAAGGTCGATCTTGTAGTGTTTGGTGAAAGTGCGGGGCACCTCCAAGTGGCTGCCCTACAAATTTCACCCCAAGAGGCAATCACTCTGAAAGTCCAATTCGCAGCAGCCCCCTTGTAGAGTAGTCCAGAACCCTTGTCGGCGGCCTAAGCCCCACTGCTCTGTAAGCATTCATTATGCAGGATGAGATCCCCTTGGAGATTACAGTCTTAGACGCTTTCCGTCCCTTCGACCGGGGATGGTAGCTGATGAAGAGGCTCGAGGTCCATCGAAACGACTCAGTACGCTGTAAGTAGATCTTGAGCGCCCTACGAAGGTCGAGAGTGTGCCACAACTTTTATAATCGATGTTGAGGGCGAGGGCGAAAGGAAGGGAGAATAATCTCCTGCCCCAGGTGGAAACTAGAGTTAACCTTTGGCACAAAGGAAGGGTCCATACGCAGTATGACCGATTCCTTAAGAAAGGTACAGAGAGACGGATCCATGGAGAGGGCCCCTATTTCTGGCACTTTTCTAGCCGATGTAATAGCAATGAGGAAGGCCACCTTAATTGAGAAAAAATAAGGATACCTCACTGAGTCGTTCGAAAGTAGAACCAGTAAGCGCCTTAAGTACTAATATTAACGTTCCAAGAAGGAAGCCTATGAGCCACAGGAGGGGAGAGCTGGCGCGCAGCTTGTAAAACTGTTTGACATGTTGATGAGCTGAAAGGCGTACTCCCCTCCCTCCCCCGAGTCCCTAGCGTGCTATTCAAAGCAACTAGTTGTCTAGATAGAGTATTCGGACGTAAACCTTTGTCCAGGCCCTCCCGTAAAAACTGAAGAATCTGAGCCACCGAAGAGGCTTGAGTTGGCACCTGATCGGCGCGACACCAATTAATGGGGAAAAAACAGGTACACCAATAAATACATCTAGTGGACTTGCGTTTAGATGTTAGCAGGGTCGTAATTACATTCTCAGAGTAACCTAGACTCCAGAGGGCTTGGGTTTCAAGAGCCAGGCCATCAGTTTCAGAAACCCCGGCTGCTCGTAAAGCAGAGTTCCCTGAGACAGGAGGTTCGGATCGGGAGGAAGCTCCGAGGTCTCCCCTGCTAAAAGGTTCATGAGGTCTGTGAACCATGGCCTGCGAGGCCAATAAGGGGCTACCAGGATCCCACTGGCACATTCCATTTTGAACTTGCACGTCATCTGGCTTATGAGCGGTAAGGCGTACAGGAGACCCGTGGGCCACTGGTGACTGAGTGTGTCTTGTGCCTCGGCACAGGGATTGGCACCCCCTCGATATAAAGCGGACCATCTTGGCGTTTGATGTAGAGACAAAGAGCTCCAGAATTGTCCAGCCGAACCTGCACACTATCAGTTGAAAAGCTGAGCTGCTGAGCAATTATTCTCCCAGATCCACTGTCCTCCGGCTCAGCCAGTCTGCTTGTACGTTATCCACACCTCGGACGTGCAGAGCCGACAGGGAGAGGGTGTGCTGTTCCACCTGCAGGGCTTGGGACCGTGATCCCCCTTGGTTGTTTATGTAAGCTAGAGTGGTTGTGTTGTCCATGAACACCAGAACGCGGTGCCCTTCTAGCAGGGATGGGAAGTGCTGTAAAGTGAGCTAGCTTTCAGCTCCAGCCAGTTGACGCTGTGGGTCAGATCTGATGCAGACCAGGTGCCCTACACCACAGCAGTGTTGAGGTAGAGCCCCCCAGCTGAGGAGGCTGGCGTCCGTTGTGGCCACTAGCTTGTTGGGATCCATCAACGGAACTCCTGATACAAATTGGTGAGGATCCTCCCACCAAGTGAGGGACTCCAGTGATTTCTGGTTGACTGGCACGTTTATTCGCGTGGTGGCCGTTGATATGTGCCCGCCAGGGACGAAGGAGATGTTGGAGAGGCCGTGAATGAAACTTCGCCCACTACAGGTGATGGAAATAGGACACCATCAGAACCTGAAGAGAAGCTTAGAATTGAAGTGGATGTCGATGATGAGTCCTTATGGTAGCAATGAGTCTTCTGATCTTGTCCTGTCATTGATGGGGAATAAAGATCCTGTTCTGGAGGGTGTCGAGAATCACCTCCAAATGTTCCAGACGTTGTGTCGGGACAAGATGACTTTTGTTTCCGTTGATAAGGAAACCATGAAACTCGAAGTAGTCAATGGCTCGTTGTACATGATGAAGGGCTATCTGTTCGGATGGTGCCCAGACAAGTAGGTCGTCAAGATAGGGGGAAACTGTTATGCCCTCCGGGTGGAGGTTCACCATCAGTGGGATAAGTACCTTGGCGAACGTCTGTGGTGATGATCCCAGGCCAGATGGTAGAGCTCGATACTGCCAGTGGTGTCCCAAGTAGCAGAAATTGAGCCATTTCCTGTGGACCCCCCCCACACACACACACACTATTTAATTACAGAAGCCCCTCTTTTGGGGGGGTGGGGAGGAAACCCTGTTTGGGTGCAGAGCACCTAGCTGCACTCCTATCCGGTCCAGAGGCAAACTTTCAATTGGGGATTGAGGGCGTGCTCTCCCTGCACACCCTGCGCATGCCCAGTTGAACGTCAGTGCTGCCTCCTGCTGGCCATGACGGAGAACACGCCCTGTGTCCAAATAACCGGACCAAGCAGCTATAGAATGCACCCATTTTTTAAGAGAGGGCACCCACACATACTAGGCTCCCAGCAGCTTACTTAGCATGCGCTAAGGATTAACTAGAAGAAGGCGTTGCTTTCCTTTTGGTCAGTGAGCCAAGATATATTTGTATCCAAGACTCCGGTGGTACATTAACCCCATCCACCACCCCATGCCGTGAAGCGCCTCGTCAATCAGCATAGCCACCTGGTCCGTTGTGCATTATTGCTGAACACGTTAACTAGCATTACTACTGTGAAAACAGTTACCTCCGCCCAACGCTCACACCTGGGGGCGTGAGAGGAAGTAGACAAAACTAACCTGGTTATTTCATTTACCAAACACTACCCGTTCTCTTCTTTCATTGTCAGAAACTTCCTTTCCTGATCAATTTAAAAGTACATTTACACAGACGAGAAAATTTCTGACATACAAACTGAACCAAGACCACCGTGTTGAAGAGAAATCCTGCACAAGGCAATCCTTTTGTCGGAAGGGCGGAGTACAACGCGGAATAGGATAGAAGTGATATAAGAAACAACAAACGCTTAAAGGGTTTTAACCCAAACTCTACAGCAATTCAATGGCTGAAATTCAAAAAGGTGGAAGGAACAAAAGAAGTTAAATGATAATGAGATCAGTTTAAGTGGAAACTTTGTCTTAATTGCTTTTAATTACCTAAAGTTTCATTCTGAACACTTTTGAAAAGCGGTGTTAGTTTACAGCATGCTTCAAGGAGATATTGAATTGAATTTATTATTAATATCTTAGGCCAAAAGGGCTTTAAGTAGGTAGTGATCCTTTGAGCACTCTGGGACTGTGTTTTTGCTGTGGGTTTGTTTTTTTATAATCCACACGTTTCAGAACTGAACTAATGCACAAGAACCAAAACAGGAAGAAATTTTAAAAAGAAGTTTTTTTAAAAAAAATCTGCGTGGTCTACTATCCATTTTTTAGCCTGAAAAAGTTACAATCATTTTACTCCTGCAGACAATTATTCACAGCACTGCACATCAAAGATCACACTCATTACCAAAGCTTTCTTCTATAAGGGGGGGGAGGTGCTCTTAAACGGACTACATCCATTCAAGAGTTTCAACCTTAGGAGAGAGACCATTTTCTTAAAGTGTGCCCCCGTAAGGCTCGAGTCTATGACACGTTCTGTCTCTGAAAATGGGAAACACTATAAATTACCAGCACAGATTTAGGGAGACACTTAAGATGGCAGAGTTACTGTGCTTCTTACAGAGCCAAACAGGCAAAGATTCCAAGTTAGCAACATTCCTGTGAACAGTAATTCAGAGCTTTGACAACACCAGCTTCTTATTGCACTAAGAACACAGCTACCACAAACTGCCCGGCGACCGCGCCGCAATATCTGGGATCTCACCATCCATGCAGAACTGAGTCATACACCCACGTTCAAGGAAACCTGAAGCTCAACCAGAGAGTTTTATTTTTGTTGGCCAATGTTTCAGTAAAAGGGATTATTATGCTCTTTCCACTCTGCTGTATCACATACGCTCCCGCAGAGCCACCTCTTACCTTACACAAGAGTTAACATGCTAAATATGTTCACCATCGGAAAAGCTTTAAAATGAAACCCTTTTTGCTGTAGTTTTATCAGCGCTGTGTGGAACTGAAAGGGATCTTTAAAACAAAACAAACCAAAACAAACCCACATCTGGTTTGGGGGGTTTAGTGGAGTTAAAGTCAAAGGTCCGTCAGAACGAGCAGCCCAGGAAGAGGAAACATTGCCAAGTGTAAAAGAAAATGCCGTAGGAGTTAAGCCGTTTGTTTTTTACCTAAATCAAATCAAAAGCGTCAGATGATTTTAGTCTGTGCTTGGACCTCCCTCCCTGAATACGTGCCACCTTCAAATCCCTTCTAAAAACCTACCTCTTCTGTCGAGCTTTCCCTGGCTCCTCACTCCTGCAGACTGCTCACTAATGCCCCTCTCCCCCCATAACTAAGCCAAACACCTGCAACTTCCCACCTGTCCCTCCCCTCGTCGCCCCATCCCTTAGGGTTGCCACTTGGGCACATTTTTAAGGAACATTTATGAAAAATACATTTTTCAGGGCCTGCTCTGGCACCTAAGGCTTACAATTCTAGATTGTAAGCTCCTCGGGGCCAGAGAACTGTCTCTGAGCATGACTGCTCAGCATCAGACACTGCTGTACAATAAACGCGTACGGTTATGGAAAAGAAAACTGCTCTCAATGCTTCCTCATGAACCCAAGCTCTTTCACTTAATGCTACGCAAAGTCCTTGATTCTCAAAGCTAGGAACATGTGGCAGCCCCACAGGAGTGGCGACGTTTGCTACAGCGTGGAAAGTGACATCTCAAACTGCATTTGATTGCACGAATTAGGGGAGATTAACCGAGTCATTCATTAAGCAAATTCTGTCTCTTGTTTCCACGCAGAATACAGCAGCTGCAAAACCAAGAAGGGATCAAGCTGCTCTACAACAGGAATCTTAACTGAAAGCCTGCTGATGAAAGCACCCTGCGCAGCGGCCCTGCCCGCAGACATTCAGAGCGAAACCTCGTTGGGTGGTAGTCCATTTCTCCTGGCAACTGGAAACTCCACTTGGCGGCTGCCAAGGCAGGGTGCATCAGGACGAAAGGGTGTTGCCTCGGGAGACAATCCGTCGACGACACCAACGCCCTGCACGGGTTTCCTGGCTCTGAGCAGGAGGCAACGGGCATTATTACAGAAAGGACTCCGGATGCCGTTTTCAAAATATTCAGCTGGTCGCTGACCTAATTACGTCAACGTGCACAACGTGATCTAGGCCGCGCAAATACAATGCAAGCTTTGCTGGATTCAGAATGTACAACAGCGACGGAGAAGCTCAGACCTGGGGTCAAATGCAGCCCGTGGAAAATATTTCTCTGGCGATTCTCCAGTTGGTGGATCAACTTCCTCCTCACAGCACTGGAAAACTGAGCTGGGACAGGGAACTTATTCCCTCCCAGGGGCCACTCTGAAACTCAGTACAAGCTTCAAGGGCTGCGCAGAGAAGTTGGGTGGGGGGGCAGGGGTGGTTTAAGGGGTGCACTCAAGGAAAGGAGGGTCCAGATCATGGATCCGTCTGCTATCCTTGTATGCAATCTCTCATCTCTGCTCCTTTAACCTGTCAGCAATGGATCATTATGCCAGTCCACCTCGAGAGAAGGATGAACATGCCAGAGAAAAGTAAATATATGAACAGAAAGCTTATCCAGCCAATAGCATCCTTTGAGAGCAGTTCCAGCAAAAAGGCATGGGAGAGCCATAAAGCTTTGGTAGATAGGGGGGCAGATAGCTTCTTATACTCTAGGGAAAGCTTCTTCACGCAAAGCAGACTACCCCAGAGTTCTTTACCCCATGGTAATTTACCCCCGGGTAGCCTGCCTCGGAGCATACACACAGTTCTGGGGTAGCTGTATCTTATTCCCCATTTTCAATAAGGGTCTTTCCCACTTCAAAGCAGGGTAGTTTTCCCAGGGGTGACTGGCCAATTATCCCAGAAGTAGTAGAACATAGTGTGGATGCCGCAGCACAGCAGCTAGCCTAGGGTAAAGGAGAAGTTCTTGGAGGATAGGGCCAGTAATGGTTATTATTAGCCAAGTCTGTCTTCTCCCCTGTCTCCCCCTCCTTGTCTTTTAGATTGTGAGCCACAGGCAGGGACCGCGGCTAGTTCTATGTTCTGTACAGCGCCAGGTCACACGAGTGGCGCTATATAAATGTTTATAATAATAAATAATAATAAGTAGGTTCTGGGAGTGAACAGCAGGGAATTAATCACCCCGACGATGACCTATTGGGTACTTTGCTGAAGCGACCAAGACTGGCCACTGTCGGAGACAGGATGCTGGGCTTGATGGACCATTAGTATGACCTAGTATGGCGCTGACTATGTTCTTATCTTCTTAAAGGCTTAGAGGGAATAAATCCTAACCAGAGTTCAGCTGCTGCCTTAAATATCATCTTTGGGGGAGAGAAGGAGGGGTCTCATTTGAATGCAAGCTCTCACTGGGCTGTTTGGCACTTCCCAAAGGATGTTTGGTTCAAGTAAATTAACTGGAGCCCTACAAACAGTTTCCTGGTATCTTGTACAGCGATAACAGCAGGCATCCCCCTGGAGGAAACTCTTCCTGCACCCTCCCCAAAACCGACCCTAAACATCAGAGCAAAAGGCCAACTGGAATTTCCCAGCACAGGAGAGACACTCCCATAAAGCATGGCAAATCACATTAACATAAACGCCTACCCTACACAAGCACATTTCCCGCCCCCCGCTCCTGCAAAGCTGCAATGCACGCCCAGCCGTCTCTAATGGAACCATGCTGTGGACTCCTTTCCAAGTATGTTAAAAACTTGTGGTTTGGGTGTGGGCTGACGTATACGAGGCCAAGAAATATTATCCCTGCCAAGTTGAGTGCAAGTAAGTCAGCTGGGTGCAGAAACCTGTTCCACAACCTTGGACAACTTGAGAACAGTTCTGAAAAAAATGATGATTTTCTCTTAAGGTTAAAAAAATAAAAAATAAAAATCTTTGTAAAAGTTTAACAAGAGAGTTTCAGTGGCATTACGAGCCCAATTATGATCAGAACGGGTCATTTAATCTGCTCTACCATCATTTTATTTATTTATTATTCAAATTCATATGCTGCCCCCTCCTGCTATAAGCATCTCGGGGCAGCTAGCAACATTTTAAAATACAAATACAATTAAAACAACCTAAAATCCCCAAATTAAAATAACCCAGACCCAAACCCTCCCTAACCCAACCCGCCCACCCCATCTCCCACGGTAAACGCCCGGCGGAACAGCCAGGTCTTACGCTGTCTATGGAAAGAGGGGAGGTCGGTGGTCAAGCGGATCTCCAATGGGAGGGAGTTTCACAGCCGCGGCGCAGCCACAGAAAACGCCCTTTTCATGGCTGATACCCGGGGGCTCTCAAGGAGGTCGCCCCCCAGGCAAGGGCAGGGGGCGATCCAGGATCTGGAGGGTGAGGCGGTCCTGCAGGTTGGCGGCGCTCAGACCATTTAGGACTTTAAAGGTCAACACCAACACCTTGAATTGGGCCCGGAAGACTATCAGCAGCCAGTGCAGAGAGGGAAGCACCGGTGTAACGCGCACGCATCGGCCCGTCCCCTTTAGGAGACGGGCCGCCATGTTCTGCACCAGCTGCGGTCTCCGGACCAGCCCCAGGGGTAGCCCAGTCTCGAGATAATAAAAGCATGGATGACTGTGGCCAGATCCGAATTCGAGACACACGGCCTAAGCCGACGCACCAGATGTAACTGGCGGAATGCCCCCTTCGCCACAGCCGCCACCTGGGCATCCAGGCGGAGCTGTGGGTCCAGGAGCACCCCCAGACTCCGGACATGAGATACCAGGGGAGGACGGACCCCATCGATGATGGGGGCCACCACTCCCCCGACTTCCCCCACAACCATCACCTCCGTCTTGTCAGGATTTAACTTCATGAGCAGGGAATGCTACCAAGTGGGCAGCTAACTCTAAACAAGGACCTGGCTCTGCAATTAACAAGCACAGACCCGCCTTTCCTTCCATGCTCCACCATGACTCCTGCGGTCGGCCGGGAGCGCTTTCTTGCGGGGACCACCTGCCGATCTTGGGCATACGACAAGGGCCCACAGAGAGGCATTCGCGGTTGCTGTCCCAGAGATGTTGAACTCCCTGGAGGTCCATCAGAGCCTGAGTCCAAGTATATTCCAGAGACTGTGTAAAACTTTTCTTTTTGAGAAAGCATTCAGCAGGCGGGGCTAGGGGTTGAGGTGGGTAAGTTCAGGGGCAAGGGGGCTTAGGGGATTTTAATGTATTTTGTGGTTTTAATGTTGTAAGACGCCCTGAGCCTTTAGTGGAAGGGCACGAGTGAAGTCCAAATAAATGAACAGATAGATCATCTTGCCATCAATAAGTTGCTACGCATCTGAATTTAATGTTAAACCAACATTTTGGCATTATTCCACAATTCTTTATATTGTCGAAAGTTTAGAATGGGAATCTTGTAATGCAATGATATTTTGGGGTGCTTTATGAAATGAAATGCTGCTTCTGTTCTGCTGACTACTGGTGGCTATCCCAGATGTTAGCTTTGCGCATTATGGATGCATCACACACAAAGGAACACGGGTGGAGAGGACTTTTAAAGAAAATATTCTCAGAGTTTCTGCTGCGAGGGGTGCGGGGTAGAAGCAAACACTACATTTTAATCAAGGCTAGCCTACATTTCCCTCCAAGTACCTAATAAAGTCCTACTGAAACCCAGCCTTTGTTCTTTGATAGCAAAGAAAGAGACACTGGGCTTCTTGGGGGGGGGGGGGGGAGGGGGAACCCTACAGGAAAACAACAAACCAGCTTAGCTGCAGAGTGGCAGGACGAAAGTCTAATTAAAAGGAAAACAGAACATTCTTACTCATTTTGTTCAGTGGTAAAAATGTGAAGGTTCCCATGAAAATCAAATTCAGCCATGTTGCAAATGCTTCCGTTAAGGATGAGGGCCATGTCCTTCTAAGACCTTGTTTTGCTGAGTGGGTCAGAGGTACCCAAATATCCCTGCCTCTTGGCTCAATTCACTCCCTTTTGGAAGCCATTAATTCAAACTCTTGCACAAGTAGCCACAGAGTCTGGTTTCCGGGTTGGAGTTTGAACTCATTAGGTCTGACGAAAAGATGACAACAAACAGCTGAAAGACACTAAGTACATGGCAGCTTTTAAACTCTCCACTCAGATAAGTTTACATCGTACGGATGGTTACTTTACCGATGGCAAAAGCAATTATTTTGCAGTAAGAAGGTAACAGACTAACAAGCTGGATCTAGACCAAGACCTCGTGCCGAAATAGAAAAACAGGTGGACATCCTTGGGACTGGGGAAGTAGTTATGAAAAAGTTTTGGTAAAGGATTGTTTCTCCAAAGGAAGCAGCATCAGTGTGTGTGTCAACAGCACAGTGTAATCTAAGCGTCATGATTGCACCCTCCTGCTCGGTCTTCTGGAGGGGTCTTGCCAAAGCAACAACTTTGCCCCCGGTAACAAGGTGTTTTAATTCTTATCCATTTTAAAAGTTGATTTCCAGACAAACATTTCCTCGTTAGATTGCAAAACAGTAAACTTGGAAACGGACAGTTCGTTTGCACCACGTAGAATGTAAACAGTGAAATGAGATATGGCGCTACTAACGTCACCTTTCATCCTTCTTATAATAACCTGTCCTAGCTAATATCTAGGGATACACGACAGAGGGTTTCTTTATTTCAACAACAAAAGGAACTTGTGGGGGGGATTCTTGACACACGAGAGGTAGAGAGAACAACAGTTTTACACACAGCACAAGACAACAGAAGGCACATTTTATCTTCTCAAGCACAGACTGTGCAATGCAGCTTTTAGAATTAAACACATATATGCTCATTTTTCACCCACTAACAATTGGTACCTGGGTAGCTACATTAGGGGGGACGGAGGTTATATTCGCTTGGTACCTCGGTATTTACATTGGGGGGGACTGAGGTTATACTCGCTTGGTACCTGGGTATCTACATTGGGGGGGACGGAGGTTATACTCGCTTGGTACCTGGGTAGCTACATTTGGGGGGACGGAGGTTATACTCGCTTGGTACTTCGGTATTTACATTGGGGGGGACTGAGGTTATACTCGCTTGGTACCTGGGCATCTACATTTGGGGGGACGGAGGTTATACTCGCTTGGTACCTCGGTATTTACATTGGGGGGGGCTGAGGTTATACTCGCTTGGTACCTGGGTATCTACATTGGGGGGGACAGAGGTTATACTCGCTTGGTACCTGGGTAGCTACATTTGGGGGGACGGAGGTTATACTCGCTTGGTACCTCGGTATTTACATTGGGGGGGGCTGAGGTTATACTCGCTTGGTACCTGGGTATCTACATTGGGGGGGACAGAGGTTATACTCGCTTGGTACCTGGGTAGCTACATTTGGGGGGACGGAGGTTATACTCGCTTGGTACCTCGGTATTTACATTGGGGGGGGCTGAGGTTATACTCGCTTGGTACCTGGGTATCTACATTGGGGGGGACAGAGGTTATACTCGCTTGGTACCTGGGTATTTACATTTGGGGGGACGGAGGTTATACTCGCTTGGTACCTGGGTATTTACATTTGGGGGGACGGAGGTTATACTCGCTTGGTACCTGGGTATTTACATTTGGGGGGACGGAGGTTATACTCGCTTGGTACCTGGGTATTTACATTTGGGGGGACGGAGGTTATACTCGCTTGGTACCTGGGTATTTACATTTGGGGGGACGGAGGTTATACTCGCTTGGTACCTGGGTATTTACATTTGGGGGGACGGAGGTTATACTCGCTTGGTACCTGGGTATTTACATTTGGGGGGACGGAGGTTATACTCGCTTGGTACCTGGGTATTTACATTTGGGGGGACGGAGGTTATACTCGCTTGGTACCTGGGTATTTACATTTGGGGGGACGGAGGTTATACTCGCTTGGTACCTGGGTATTTACATTTGGGGGGACGGAGGTTATACTCGCTTGGTACCTGGGTATTTACATTTGGGGGGACGGAGGTTATACTCGCTTGGTACCTGGGTATTTACATTTGGGGGGACGGAGGTTATACTCGCTTGGTACCTGGGTATTTACATTTGGGGGGACGGAGGTTATACTCGCTTGGTACCTGGGTATTTACATTTGGGGGGACGGAGGTTACACTCACTCTAATAAGCTTGCCATGATCCAAGCCAGTGTGGTTTTTTTAGAAAACTGAATTTTCATGGCTAATATTTTTCATATCCCACCGCAAATCAGATACCATAATTCATCATTAAAATAACTAGGCTTTTAATCCGTGAAATGATTAAGAGTAGCTTGCCTGTATGTCAGTTAACTGGGATTTTTCAGGTCCCATATCTCATGGATAGGAAATGAAAAGGTGTTTGTTAGCATGGAGGGAAGCGAGGAACTCCAATAGCTTAGATCTTGTATCTCTTGCTATGCTATCACCATGGCAAAAAGGCCCGTCGATCTGAATAAAAGAATTCACGCATCCGAAAACGTTGTGCCTCTTCTAGTCGTCAGTTAATATTATATATTATATATATACACACACACACTTTCCCCTGATTTGTTTACTCTGTGTGTTTGATAGCATGGTGCGTCACTCTGACTGGATTCCCACCCAGATTGTTTGTAAAAGTTTGAAAGAAAAGCATGAAGACAGAGAAAAGGCCATTCCATTCAGCCGCTCACATGCGGAAACGGGACAGCTAACCAGGAGCTTCTCTTCTCCTGCTGAAATGTTTATTTAACTCTGAATGTCTAAAAATATAACTAGAAAGATCAAACATCCAGTGTTGTGGGTGTGTCCCATTAAAAACACACACACAAAGCAGTGCTCAAAACCAGGGGGATATAAAGCAACTGCTCATACTTCTCTGCATTTCAGTGGCAAAGAGGAATCAGTCAATAAGCTCCACACACACACACACCTCAACATTCCCAGTGAATAAAGAGGAACACGCAGTCTCTTGCTTCTCGTTCCAATTAGTTTCCTGTCTTTTCCATCATTCCCCCACTGGCTTCTCAAGGGCTTTTCCCAGGAGGCAGCCAGGAAAGAGGAGGCTGAGACTGGAATCCCAGCCTTTTTGTCTCTTTTCTGAAAGAGGAACAATGGGATTCAGCACCCAATAAGGGACTGACCCTCTGAAATAGGGTACAACCGCTACAGGAGTGCTGGTTATTCAGCACAAGTGCCACTGGACTCCAATAATGTCCATGGCAGTTAATCTTTGCAGGGATCAGGCCCACAGCTAGCCAGCACCCTGTCGCTGGCCGGCTACAGTCCATGAAGATGCTGGAAGGTGGGGAGTAGCAGGGGGTCAAGCTAGAGATAAATGAGATTGAAACATTTTTATGCTATCAGTTAAAACTAGAAAAGGTTAAAAGGTCTCCTCCTTGGATCTACTGAGGGGGCTAGTCAGTGTGCCATCCGCACCAAAACCAGAGAGATGTCCGAGTTCATTTAACTCTCTCTATCAAGGGGGCTGTCTCATGTGTGTATGTGAGAGAGAGATATTCCAACAACAATTCCTTCTAAAAATCACAGACCTAGTCAGCAGATGCAGCTGCCCACGACAGGTGCCTGGTATGTTGTCCTGTAATTAATGGTTAACAGTGTGTGATCATTCATCTGGCTGCAATTAGGAGTCAAGGTTAATTTGATTCCGTTGCAGGGGAGAAGTTCAGAGTTCGCCCAGCGCTATTGTTTCAGACTCTCTGGCTGCAAACGCAACATGACAACCGTGCGCCACTTTACAGCGCAAATACCATCTTTGCCACCAGAAATTCAATCTAAATGAAAAAAAGCTTTGGCCCGGTAGACGAAAACAAAACTCCACGGTTTTCCCTCGGCATGGTTGAGTATTAGCCACCCATGCAAAACAAAAATCCCTAAGATATTACAAGATATTCACGCAGAGAGGAGCTCCATTCATGTGTCAAAACAAAGGAGGCAGCAAACTTCATGTCTGGGCATGCAGCAGCAAAAGCACTTGCCCCTCTGCTCTGCCTTCTACACACTGTCCTCGGAACATACTGTATTTTGATTCCACACGGATCCCTCCAAAGCATTCTGTGGACTGCAAAGCAGGGTTTTTGTTCTCTTGATGACAGCAGCTCATTATTAAACAATTACGCTGTAAGCCAAAAAAATGTACGTATCCACCGTGGGAAGCCAAATGAGAGCAGGTAGGAACAAAGATAGAAAAGACAAAGGCTCTCTCCATTCATTCCTTCTTTCTTGATTCTCTTACTTCTGCAAATATGGATTATAACATTTCCGTCAGGGATGGGGAGCCTCGGGGCCAAACACAACCCAGAGTTAGTTTGTATGTGGCTCCCTTCCAGCCACTGGATCCAGTTCCTACCCCCAAGCACTGAAGGAAAGAGCCCAGGGACAAGGAAGTGGACATGAGGTCATGCACACGAGAGGCGGCAGATCCATGGGTTGGACCCTTCTCTTCCCGAGGGCACCCCCCCCCGTTATGCACCCCCAACTTCTAATGCAGCCCCTGGAGCTAATGGGCGGATTCACAGGGGGGGGGCTCAGGAGGCTTCACATACACACACACACACACACTTCGTTTTGGCTTTCATTTTCATTGGTTTCACTGGAAAACACATTTTCGGCTGTACCTTTGTTATTTTCCACTATATGTGGCTGAAACTTGGACTGCATATACCTCCAATGGAAGGCATTAAGTGTACCAAATTTCACAAGGATTGAGTCAAGGAATCCAATTGGAGAAGCAACTGAATTATTTTATTATGCAAAATTATTCATATACATTCATATACATTCTTAGCTGTAACTTCTTTGCCTCGTATCTAATGTAGATGACACTTGGCAGGTTTACACCCCTTCCCATATTTACTATCTTTGCCAACTTTCAGAAGTATTGGATAAAGGGTCCTAGTGGTATAAGAAATTAACTTATAAATGTATGTCTGACTGTAACATCTTTGCAGTCCAACCAGTCTACATGATATTTGGCATGGCTGTATATCACACTTTCTTAATCATCTCTGCCAAATATCAGAAAGATGTGATAAAGGGTCCCAATTTTATATGCCTGCTAAGCATATGCAGAGAAGGAGCCTATGTCAAGGATTCTCTTACGTGTCACAGTGGTATAAGATCAGTTTGTGATGCCAATTGGCCAGAAGAAAGGACAACCAAATGTCCTCATTCTGTGCTGTGACCATCCCAACATCTCTCCCCCACTTGTTACTGGAAAGTCAGAAGCATCTGTTTAAGAAGGAGTCAAAAAAGATTCTCTTATGTCCTCTGTCACAGTGCTGCAGGATGTGATTGTGATGATAATTGACCAGCCTGGATGTGCAAACTATGTCCCCTGATTGCTGGGATGCTATCCCCAAAGTCCCAGTTATGTCCCTTCTATGCCCACCTCAGGGCCGCCCCCTATGCCCGCCTCGAAGCCACTACCGATTGGTCCTGTAAAGCTGGAAGCATACAGTAATTGGCCAGTGAATGTGTATGTCAGTCTTTTGGGTTGCTCCCCATCCTCCCTCCTACAGCCTCCCTCCCCCTGACATGCTGCCTGCCTCTGGCTGGCACTGCATGTGCTGCTATTTATCTGAATAATGGTCTTCACAGGGACAACATCAATTGCTTATAAAATTGGGTCCCTTTATCAAATTGTGCTGTAGTTTGGCAGAGATGGCAGGGAAGGTATGTGATACATTCCTGCCAAATACCTTTTAAACAGGATGGAATATACAAATGATACAGCTGGAAAAGTATTTTCAAGTTAATGCCTTATACCAGCAGGACCCTTTATCCAATCTTTCTGAAAATTGGCAGGAGTGTTAGGCTTATAGAGGGACATAATATTCACAGGTTTCATGCACATTGTATGGAAGATAAAGACGTTGTAGCCATGAATGTGTATGGAACTTTTCTGAAAATCAAAACATTCAATTGCTTCTAAAATCGGTTTCCTTTACCTAATCATTTCACAAATTGGTACACATAGTGCCCTCCACTGGGGGTACACCCTCCCCATGGTTAACCAGAATTGAATAAGAAACAAAAAAGTTACAGCCAGAAATATGTTTTTCACGTTTTTCCCTTTATTTCAAAAACAAAATGTCATTTTTGTTTCTATTTTCATTATTTGTCATTTTTGATATTGCAATAACGATAATGAAAACAACAATGTTCATTATCGTTATTGTAATAATGAAAATGACATGCACACCCCTACAAGGGGGCATGATCTGCCCATCTCTCTTTTATTGTTCTCTTTGGGTATGGAGTGCCGTGGGGATTTGCTTCTTACCTGATTGGCTTGTAAGGGGGCATTTCCCCCCTCTCTTTTATTGCCCTCTTTTGCACAGTGAAGGATTTGCCCCTCGTCTACTTTGGGCTTAAGGGGGCATTTGCCCCTCCCTGATTTATTTCCCTCTTTGGCATGGGGTACAATGGGGATTTGCCCCTAGACGTTGTATTTTCCTGTAGTGAGACTAGGGGAAGGGGTTATTTAACCATCTGTGTTTGATGCCCACTTTCAGGCAGCAGCTGGAGCCCAGCTATCCTATCCACTGCTCCACTGAACCTGAGTCCCCCTCCCCTGCTGGGAGCTGTGGCTTGGGGGGTTTCCCATGGCTTTGGGGTGGGGGATAAACTGGCCTAACACTGTTGCTCACTTGGCAGGGGGTGGGGCTGGAGGCGGGGCCTGCTCACCTGGGCGGAGCTATACTAACTTTGGACTTCAGTCCCCGCATCCACGTCACCTCTAGATCCGCCCCTGGAGCTTGTACTAATTTTCAAAGCGGCCCTTACGGAGGGAATAGGGCCCTATCTACAAACTGTCCAAGAAAGCGTACCCGACTTCTCGCATCCTCATGAATGTCGCATCCCTTGTCTCTCTTTCTGTTCCCCCTTCTCTGTCTCCCCGCCCCGTCTGTAGATTGCAAACTCTCAGGCAGGGACCGTGTCGATCTTATTTTTTGTAAAGCGCCAAGTACATCGCTGGCGCTATATAAATGCTTATAATAATAATAAAGTCGCTCCTTTTCGGTTCTGACGGGAATAAATAAAGGCTGCCGATACCTTCTTTACCGGTTTCACTGGCCCTTTTTACATGGATGGGGATGGACGTGCTGGTGCGGTGGGTGGAGGCAGGCGTGTCCCCCTTTACATGGACACACACACACCCCTCCACGCACGGGGCCTCCTCCGGTTTTCCGGAGCGGGAGTGTGCACGCACCCCCACCCATCCCGCTCGGTGTTCACACTGGCGAACACCGAGCACAGACCGTTTACATGGATGCCCTCCCCCCGCACACCCGCCCGAACACCGAGCCGGGGTGGGGGGTAGCATCCATGTAAAAACAGCCGTTACCACAAACCATTTTCATTTAGCCATGAACTGATTTCAATTTCCATCCTGCCCTATCCCATGGACACAGGGCTGGTTACAACATAGATGTCTTTGCGCAGTACCATAATCCCAGTCTTTCAGAGACCGCACAAGTGACTAGTCTTTTTCCTGCGTTTCCGCGCTGGAACGGGGATCCGATTTCGTACCCGCAGGTAATACCTCCAATTTTGGGCACTGTATCAAGTAACTCGACAAGCTAACCGAGGACCAAACCGGGCACCCGGTTTACACCCCCTCTCCCCATATCAGTATTTACGGGTTGTAAATCAGTAAAGCGGGATGGAAACTCAGAAAAAAATGGCCAAAAAACTGGGGGGGAAAGGGGACCTAAAGTCGGTATCTCGGGTCAATTTTCAGTGCCAGAAATTCAACGGATCTCTCGTTTCAGCACTACACTAGGGAGAAATGCAACCAGTCTGGTCAATATTATTCCTCTTTGGAAACACAAGGAAAACATGCTCCAGGATTGCTGCAAGTTTTACTCTGATCCTTGAGAAAGCCTTAAGAAAATGCAAAAGTGAAAGTTATCTAGATGTAAAACCGCCCCAAAAAATAGAATCTCAAGAGAAAGGCAACGTACCGAAAACTGCTAGAGCCCTGTGGGGTGGAGACAGAAAAGCTTATTCACCACAACAGCCTCCCAGAAAGTGGGTTCTAGCGTGTCTGCTAGCCAGAGAGGCTGACATCCCAGATGGAGCAGAGTCCAGGGAAAGTCTCTGGGCATAAATCCCAGCAGCTGTGAAACTGAAAGACACAGGCTTCTCTCCAAACTGCAGCATCTGGTGCTTTGCTAATAGGGATCGGACCCCCATTTTAAATCTCAGTCTCCAGCGAGTAGGTTGAGTCTTTCGGCTCACAGGTGTCCTGTGAATTTTTCCAAGCACCGTCCTATATTCCGCAGGATGTTTTTCATTCAAAAGGAAGATTTTGCAAATCAGAACTGACAGCTTTACAACCGTGGTCGGGAACGTCGGGCCTTGGAGCCAAAAGGCTAGTTTTGATTTGGCCGCTTCCCAGGTCCTGGATCCGGTTCCTACCTCCAAGCACTGAGAGACTGAGCTGGGGTTAAGGGAGCAGGGTTGAGGAAAGGCACACAAGGACTGGAGACGGATCCATGACCTGCACCCTTCTATTCCTGAGCACAACCCTTAAGCATCCCCGCCCCCAACTTCTCCGCAGCCCTCGGAGCTTTAGAAGATGCCCACTCCAGAAGGTACCAACCTAGCACAAGAGACACGGTTGCCAGTGAGATAAATAAAGGGGGGGGGGGGGGGGAAAGGTAACCCTGCCTTGGTGTATGAAGCACAGCATGCACTGGGCCACCTCCCGGAGTCACGCCCTCGAAGAAAGGAACAGCAGGCGTGGCCTCTTCCCATGGTTTGCTGCGGCTGAGAGTCATCACAGGGGGTGGGGTATAGAGAAGGGGGAGTGAGCAGAGTGCGTGCGTGTGGGGGGGGGAAGAACATCTGCCTGTTTATTAGACTCTACGCGCTAAACCTGGGAGTGGGGGCTGCCCGGACTGAACCCGGACTTCAGGGGGCGATCGTTTCGTTTCTTAACATCCTTCAAGCTCCGAGGACCACACAGAGGTTGGGAGCACTGGTGTGTAAAGGAAGAGAAAGGCACAGATCCTGGATCAGTCCCCTCTCCTGGTGTGAATGCCCTCATCTCTGCCCCCTTACCCAGAACTCAGTTTTTCAGGGTTTAAGGGTAACGTCTGAATCCAGGGGGCAAATCTAGCAACTGGAAAGGGGCCACCTTAAATTGAGCTGCGGCCCCCATCTGGCCCCTGGGCCCGAGGTTCCCCACCCCTGCCCTAGACCGTGCCGCTGCACCACCCCCTGCGCTGCTGCCTGCTGAGCTGCCGTATGCGGATGATTCTTCCCTAGTGAAGTGGGCACAGACGGGGAGATAGTGGCACATGCGCACTGCCACCTGCTTTCTCCTGGTCCTGACTTTTACCCTGAGCTAAGGAACGACGCCCCAGGGCGGCACTCCGCGCAGTTTGGAAGTCACTGCTCTGGACGACGGTTGTCACCAAGGACTCGCTAAGCACTTTGAGTTAATGCACTGCTTATTCCTAGCCATAGTTGACAGTAATAAAAACAAACAAACAACCACCTTGGAGTTACGTGCATCTTCCTCAGTGGCAGCCACCAGAGAGACAGACGTGCACAACTACATGACTGACATTTTCTAAAAACTACCGTTGCCTGGTTTGCTTACCAGAAGCCCAATCGGCTTGATGAGAAAACATGGGGTACAATCCTACTCCATTAAAGTCAATCGGAGCTAAGCCACTGAAGATTAAACCCCAAGTCAGATGGACTCCTATCTCCAAGGCAGTCCAGGAATTTCAATCAGCATTGGTCATAAAAGGCAAGATTACTTTTAAGAAAAATATTGAGAAAAACGGCATTATGGGCAAACGCTATACACAGGAGGATGCTATACACCATCGGTGAGCAGGTCTGATGTGGTAAAGAGCGAGGAAAAGCCAAAAGGAAGAGTCGGTTTTTCGGAAGATAAGGAGGGAGTGGAGCGCAGGTGCTCAGGGAGGGTGCTCCAAGCATAGCAGGTAGCATGGAGAAGGGTTAGGGTTAGTTTACCAATACTAGCAGAAACACACACACAGACAAATTCCAGGGGAGTCAACAGAATCAGAGGGAAATAATTACCACAATTAACTAGTCTTTCACTCAGTATGTCACCGGGCTATTAAATGCAAACCTATTTTCATTCAGGCTGCACTGCGCTCTGCAGGAGCACTGAGAACGGCTTTTCAAATAACTCCTTCAAAGAATGCAGTGGCTGCTGTTTTGTCACAGGTTGCCTATTCAGCCTCAAAAGCAATCTTCCTTCACAGCAGTATGAGGAGCAGAATTACTCCAAGCAAGGAGAGGTTTACAGGTTTGGTTTTGCTCTGTTTAGATTTTACAGAAAAGCAGCTTCACTACAACTTACACTGAAATCAACCCTCAAATGTGTGTCCTTTATAACAAAACAGTATAAGTTCTTGCCGAAGTTTTGGAGAAAGAATTAGACCATGCTACCACTTATCTACTCGTCTTTCATAAAATATAATTGCCCGATTTCTTACTATGCCACTGACTATTACTGGAGCAGCACACTTTTAAGGATGTGAACCTTCCAAGGTGTGATAACATCTGTTTTTCCATGTCAGGAACGCACTGGCAATTTCAGGAAAAAGTAGCTACTGGGGTCAATTTCTGGTGAGTAGTGTTGTTTTAAGTGTTTATAGGAGCTGATCCAACTTCAGTTACCCTGGAAACATTTTTTTACCCTTTTATCTAGCTATGAAAATTTCCCTTCATTCCCACCGAGAAAGTCGATTTTGACAGAACGTCGGTGGCCCATATGTTGCAGTTCCTTCCGCATGATCCCAACGTTCTGCGCTGTCACGTGCAATAGATTATCTCGAACAGATTTATGGCATTATGCTTAGAAGAATGTAATCCAAAGGAGTATGAACTGGTTGCCACGCGGAATGCCGATATCGCTCAGCAGCCTAACTGTCTGCCAGGCAACCTTCCTAATTCCGTTCTGCGTTCAGAAGTCAATGTTGTGTGGCTGACACACCAGACGCTCCGGCCGCGCGATCCACCCACCACGTACTCCGGACTGAGGGGTGGATCGCAGACCAAGTCAATGGCTGTATTTCCTGACTACATTTCTCCGCTTACCAAAAAAAAAAATAAAAAAAAAAATGATGCCATAGTCCTTCAACTGGAGCCATGCAGACGAGACTAATCTTATTTCTAAAATAGATACTTTAAATTCACCGATTTCTCCCTTCGGCTCTGCCGCTTCCCTTGCCAAACAACGCTACTACTCCACCTTGATCGCCTCATTCCTGCAATCCCGGACATCTCTTCTTGACCTTCAATTCTCTTCTCAAACCTCCCTGTCCTCGCCACACCTTCTTCCCTCTCTGCACGAGATCTTGCCTCCTTACTCAATGATAACATTGACAACATTCCCCTTCACCTCACTTTTCACCCCTTCCTGCTTCTCCTGCCTTGCTCCTTTCTTTCTCTCTGTGTGTTTTTAGACCAATACCTCCCTACCCATCATGCATGTTGCAGGGCTGTATAGGGCACCAATGTGGGGAGGCGTTGGTCTAAAAACACCCTTCCTCTCCGGTTTCCCTTGACGAGATCACCGCCCTCCTCTCTTCATCCAATCCCTTCACCTGCCCCCTTGGCCCTATCCTCTATCACCGCCTAACTGCTATTATTAACTTGTGGAACTTATTACCAGAGGATGCTGTGGGGGTCAGTAGCACAGCTGGGTTCAAACAAGGATTGGATAAGTTCTTGGAGGACAGGTCCATAAATGGCTATTAGGCAATTTGGTTGGGGGACGCAACCTCAACTGTTGGGAGGTGGGAGAGAAGAGCAGGGAACGGATCATTCCATTATGACCTGTTGGGGACTTCTCCAAGATGAGCAAGAGTGGCCACTATCAGAGACAGGATGCTGGGCTGGATGGATCACTGGCCTCACCTGGTCTAGCATGGACTCTGTTCTCATAGCCGCTCTGCTGCACACCCCACTCCTCTCCCCTCGACCACGGACTCCTCTCCCTCAGCTTTCAAACATGCCACTCTCTCGCCTAGTCTTAACCTCCTCCTCCTCCTCTCACCCTGCCTCACTCCTCCCTTTCGCTTCCATGCTCCTGGAACAGGCTGTCTACGTTTGCTGTCTTGACTTCTTTTCTTTCAATTCCTCCCTCGACCCCCTTCAATCTGGTTTCCGCTCCCTCCACTCAGCAAGGGCCTCTCCTCGGCTCCTGCTCTGCCACCACCCTCACCTACCCGCAGTCTCCTGCTCCCCGAAATATCTTCACCCCTTCCCCCAGGCCGCTCCCCCATGCCAGTCACTCCCTCCCTGAAAGCATTCACTCTTCTGCCTCCCGGCCCCCAAATCCCTCCGCAAAACCGGCCGGCTTCATCAGGCTCTCCCTAGCCCCTCATCCCCACACACTCCTCAGGGAAGCTCTCTCTTCTCTCCGAGTCCTCCTCTCCCGAGCACTAAGCTAAGCACATGCACCGGCGACTTCGCAACTTCATTAACATCCCCCTGTCTCTCCCTAGGGACACAGTCCTCTCTCTAATTAATAACTGTACAGTGCCAGGTACATTGCTGGCACTATATAAATAAACAAAAACAGCAGCAACATGACTTACAACCTAGGACAGATGTGATTTCAGAAACCCAAGCTATCATCTCAACGGAGAGCCTCAATTTGCAACTTCAGAACACCTACAGCATGCAAGTCCAATGGAGGGTTTGTTTTATCAGAAGCGCAATGAGACCTTTAATGAGGTCTAGCTGGTTATCTGTACCCAAACACAGCATGAATCGAGCTGTGCGATGTCTTTGTGTCCGTAACTTATAGACTGCTTCCCAGTTCTGATGGATTATTTTAGTCCCACCGGACAGTCACAAACGAATGCGTTTTGTCAGGCTTGCATTACCAGGAGGGGAATTCACTAGTCAGGCATAAATGACTATTTCCTAGGCTGGGACTGGTTTGGGGTTGTAAAAATCCTCGTAAGGGTTCAAAACGTTGATTTGCCAAAGGCAAGCAAAGGAGTGGATTTTTACAGCTGGAAAAATCACTAAAATACAAAGATACACGCCCAACGGTACGGACCGCAGCACAATGCCAAACTGTATCAGCACTACAAGAATCAAGACAATTCTGTTGGCTGCAAAATGAGGGCCCACAAAGGCTGCCGTCCTGCAAAGTGTGCCTCCCACGGGCACTGGTGCCCACGGAAACCGGCAGGGCTCGGTCAGGCAACAAGACGTTTCGCAGGCCCGCCTCACACGCTGAAAACCCTTTTAGAAACGGCATGAATGCAGACGCGCGGGCAGAGCAGGGCAAGCTAGCATCGTCCATTACTCACAGGGCTTCGAGAACGCAGCTTTTCAAGCTTAACACATTTAAACTGAAAGGAATTTGCAGGCGCTGCAAAGGGCCAGGGCAACCTGTTCAATTTAAACCTTTCCCACCCGCCTCCCCGTTTTCAGGAACAAAACCGTTTTGCGCCGCTGAAGGGAACAAAGACTAATGATCTCAAATGACATTAAAAATATAGTCCGACCCAGCGTAATCCTCTCCAAGGCTGTAAGCCAAATTATCGATGTCAGACTCTTAATTCTCCCATGAGGCTTTCCTGAGGTTTAAACAGCCCGGCGTGACACAGGTAGGGAAAGGCACGGCCACGCCACCACGCTTGGGACGGTGTAAATTCTGCTCAAGCCGGGGAAGCACCACACTTTCAAAGTGAAACCGGCCCAACCCAAGGAAACTGGCCCAGCTGAGAGCCAGGCCCGCGAGGGGGAAGGGGGCTGGAAAGAGGGGAGCTCGGCAGAGCTTGGGTCTTTAATCCCAGCCCAAGGGGCTGCGTTATTCCCAGAGAAATGGAGGAGCCAGGAAAACCAACGCCCCCGACTCGGGGAGGGAAAGACCAAGCAGGAGCTGGCTGGGCAGGCTGGGGTGTGTCGATCCCAGCCCCCCCCAAAGGGCAGGAGAAACCAGGGGGGCTGCCGTGCTTTCACCCACCCCGGCCAGAGAGGAAAGCCAGAGTCACCAGGCCTCCTGGGCGAGGAGGGAAGGGAACGGGGAAGAGACAGGGAGAGGAAAGGGGGGGCGGGGTAGGGGTCCAAGGCAAGGGGAGGAGGGACCCATGGGGAGACGGGAGGGATTGGGGTACTCTAGGGAAACGGGGTGAGACAGGGGCAGGGTGCCCCAGGGGAAGGAGGCATGGGGGTGCCGCAGAGTAACCCCTGGGGGGGGGGAAGCTGAGAGGGGGTAGGTGCCCTGTAGGGAAG
>QEPC01002388.1:3611747-3676440 GCA_003113815.1 Sphenodon punctatus
GGGGGGGGGGGGGGGGGAGGAGGAGGGATAAAACGCCTCCTGCCGGGCACGAGACGCCACTGCACCTGCAGCCTGGTGGCCTGAGTGCGGGGTCGGGGACGTGGGAGGCTGCGAGTTCGAGCCCGGCCGCGCGACCTTAGTTCTCCTGGTTCATAAGGTGAGGCTGGGTAATGGGAACAGCAGGCCAGGCTGCTGCTGGGTTAGTTGGCCACCCCGGGGAGAGGGTGGATCCTGGTTAAGTCACCTGTACTATAGGGGGAACTAGAGAGCCCCTCCCGGTGTGAATGTGCTTCCCCCCCTCCCCAGCCTTAGAGACGCGGGGGCAAGGCAAGCGTGCCCAGCTGAAGCCTGGCCTTTAACAAAAGCAAAGGGGGAAAGCCCCCCCCCCCCCGCTGCTGTGAGGAGGCGGCCGGGGTGCCCTGCGCCGACCCCTGGGAAACCAAAGTAACTGCTCCTCTTTGGCCCCGTTCACACGGCCGCAGCTGCAACCCAAAGTTCCTACGTTGCAATCTCCCCCAATGGCCATGCCCAACGACGCTGCCTTTCTCTCTTCCAAGGGCCCGCACTACAGTTCCTTTGGTACAAACTGGGAAAGGGAGAACGTACTCCTCATTGTACAGGGGTGCGTACTTCTCTACCCACGCCCGACTCACTCTGGTTTAGCGCTCCGGCTCAGTGAACAAGCGGACGTAAGACGTAACAACTGCAACGTATCTCTGGCCGCAGAGGCGAAGGGCCGGCGCTTTCTCATGGGGTGGGGCGGGGATTTCCACAATCTCAACCACAAGTCTCTTATTGTGGGCATTAGCGCTAGGCTACTTCTATGCCGTGAGAACTCTCGCCCTTAGAAATGCTACATTTGGAAACGCGAGGGTCCTCACGGCATAAAAGCAGGATCGCGGGCTCTCACCCGCGCTAATTCCCGCAGTAACAGATTGTGATCACGGACGGTCCCTCCCAATGTAACCGGAGAAAGTAACCTAACTGGGGAAGAGAAACAGAATGCAACACGTGGCTGATGAAATGAAATGAAATGTATTGGATCCATCCTGAACTGCTCTAGCGCCGTCTCGTCCAACACAGCAACTTTCCCTACATTACATTTTTGGGTCACATTTTCATTGAGCTGGATTTCTTTTGCCCAAACTCTCTGAACCTCCTTCCCAGCGTGGAACTATCTCAGTCCCACCCAGCCTGTTTTCGCAGCGACACGTAGCTGCTTTTGCTGCGACTCGCACTAGCGCGTGCGGGGAATCACAATCTATCGAGGCCGCTACGGCTCAGAAGGCCACGGCACTTGTTACAGACCAGGGTGAGACGGGGTGTTTGTTCCTAGGACAGGTAGCCCCAGCCACGCGGCCGCCGTCTGCTCTGCTTGGGCCTGTGTCAAATTATTTCTCGCTACCTTCCGATCTCGTGGGTTCCCAGGACCGTGCCTCGGGTCAGCTGACAAAATGACCGGAGGAAGCTTTCCCTCTTAAAGATGGGGAGGAAAGGCAGGGACATTCTCCTCTGATTAACACCATCCTCAATGGGGTTGTTTTGTTTTTTATCTCCTCGTTTTGAAATGTTTAAACACACCTAGGTGTGCATAGGTGGCCGTGTCAGCCAGACGTTTCTTCCTCGGGGAGCAATCCCACCAGCTGCACCTCTGTCTTTCCCCATCTAAACAAGGACCTGCGTTAATTGCATTGTCCCCCTGGGCACAAATGGGGAAACAACCAGGAGCACGAGGTCACTGCACAGAGAGGCTAAGTGCAATGGTCTCAATTGCTTCATGGTGGTCCAAAAGAGGGCACACTCTCCCCCCACTCTCCACAGGAGTCGGTCCGTTAAGAGAGATCCTTGGTCTCCGTCTCTTATACTTAGAACCAAGATACAACCACTTTCTCTCCTCTGACCCCTCTCCCCTTTCCACCCTCCTGCCTCTCTTTGTCTCACCCTTTGGAGAAGATAGCTGGTCCTCTGGCTGCCTCCGGCGTGCCTCTCCCAGTCTGGGACCCAAAGGAGAATCTTGCCTCTGCCAGCTTCGTACCTGTTTGGGTTCCTGCAGCATAGGCAGATAGGTAAACCTGACACCTGGCCATTAGGCAAGGTGCGGCGCTCTCTGGGCAGCAACGAGGTGGAGTGATTGTGAGTCACTGTAAACAGAAGGAATCAGCAAGAAGGTGTAGACAGAGCTAAGAGAGTCCAGCCCAGCCAGGGGGAAAGGGCTAGATTCTTAGCTCTCTGGTAGAGGCAGTAGCCCAACCCCCATCTATTAGATTCCCACACAGATCCGAGACAGGTAAATCTTTCCCTCTGTCACACCTGGGCGACCCCTTTGATGTCAACCAGACACAGGTAACAGCATAGGCTTCTCCCTGTCTGGGCAGCTACAATGGCCTATTGTTTCAGGATTTAATCTTCTAATTCCCATGGTAATTGGCAGCCCACATACATGACTGCGCTGTTTTCAAAAGAGGAGGTGGGAGCAGCATGGGTACCAGGTGAAGGTGGGGACTGTATAGCCCAGGCCCTGGCAGCATCCAGCCAGCTTGGGTCTGTCTGTAAAGACACACTGAAGGCTAGAAAGGAACCTTGGTCTTACTGATAAAGCACCGGACCGGGACTCAGGAGATCGGTTCGGAGGTGCCTCACGTGACCCTCAAACACAGAAAACGGGCATGCCCATCCAATTTCCAGTGCCCAAATCGACTCGAAAATGTCAGATCCCGATTGGTACCCAATTTTGACTTGAGTCAGGTACCCGATGTCCCGGAATGTCGACTTCAAATCTCAATTTACCAATCAGTAACAACAACAAAAATCAGTACAATTACCAATTTTTCGGGTTTCCGGGCTCCCGATCGGTGATCCGGTCGCCTGTCAAGTACCCGAGACGGTACTAAAAAATGCAGGTATTTACCCGCAGGTAGCGAATGAGCTACCCATTTGAGCTTAACACACCTGCTCACTTAGCACCTCAGTTTCCCAACTGGACAATGGGGATAGTGGTTTTTTCTCCTCCTCTTTCTGTCCTGCCTGTTTCGTTCATAAGGCATTCACGAGAGCCAGTGCGGTGTAATGACTAAGTGTGCAGTGCTTGGACCAGGAGGTAGATGGGGGGGACCACCTGGTTCTAGTCTCACTTTAGCCAGAAATGCACTATGTGACTTGGGCCAGTCACATTCTTTTCTCAGCCTAACCTACCTCACAGGGTTGTCGTGAGGATTAAAAAGTTGTGTTAGTTCTATGTAAAGCATTCCGAGTCCTGTGACATATAAAAATACAGATGATGATTAAGCTGGGCCTCGCCCGCTCCTTGCTCAGGGTTTGGGCTCAGCTACATGTGGGAGCTGTAGGTCCAGCTTCTCTCAAACAGGAAGACTTTAATAATAGACTAGACGTAATGATTATTCTGTCTGGCACATGCTTCCTGTCTCTCATTCGAGTGCTTGCCCCAGATTGGCCACCCACATGGAGTGACACAGCCAGCGAACCAGCCCAGCGGGGACTCTGCTGCGGGCCTGGCAGGTTTTCTGATGGGGGCTGGAAACGCTATGGGGGGCTGGTCAGCACACAGGACTGAGTAGGCTTGCCACCGATGCAATTTGTTAAGGAACGCGTATGAAAAATACATGTTGCAGGGCCTGCAATGTGTTTTTTCATAAGTTTTTCTTAAAACTTTGCATAGGTGGCAAGCTAGTGCTGAGCCCTGCTGACACACACACACCCCAAATTGCCCCCGCCTTAGGGGAAAGCTTTGGGTGCAAGCAGGGAGTCCCTTCCCACGCATCCCAAGAGCCAGAATTTTGTGGGCAGCAGCTGCCGAGGGAGGGTCTCTCTATCGATGCTCCCAGCCGGCGCCGCTGCCTGGCAAGGAGCAGAGAGGAAGCATGGCCTTATGGGTAAAACACAGGACTTGCATCTCGGGAGCTGTGTCCTAACGTCAGCGCCATGCAGCTTGCCCTGCCCTCTGCCCCAGAGGGGCCCTCGTTTCCCCAGAAACAGCGCCCCAAGTGGAGCAACGGCAGATTCCCCCCGGACCGGCGCAGTGGTGGAGTAGACCAGTCGAGAGCAGCGGGGCCAGCGAATCCACTAGGTAGGAGACTCAGCCAGCACCCTCATCTCCCGTGCATGGGAGTGCAGGAGCTGTGAGCAAGGATTGCTCCCCCCTCACCCTCTGGAATGTGGCTCAGACCCCAAAGGAATTAGCTGCAATCAAGCTGAAGGTTAAGCACCGCGGCCCATGCCGTCCCCAGCGCCACCGCCTGCGTGTAACTCAACGCTGTAATTCCACCCAAGGTGTCGATAGCCGGAGCAAGCAGACACGCAGCCAGGGCCCGGGAACTGGGCACCTACGGTTTAGGATTTCACCCGCCTCTGTATGATTGGGGTGGGGAGGGGCTGGGAAGGAACCAAGGCTTAAAATGACAGCAGTCCGTCTGCTCGATTTGAATTCACCGCCGCCGTCAAGAAAAGGGCTGGCGTCTCCTCACGTACGGCACGTCTGTCTGTGGCTCTGCCCGTCGGATTCTTTCATCGGCGCAGAAGGGGGCCGAGTGCCCTCTGAGACCCAGTGCACAAGGACTCCACTTCCCCCCACAGGTCAGGTTTATCCCCCTCTTTGTAGGTGCAGGGTTGGCAAAGAATGAGGGAGAAGGGACTTCCGGTGGGTCTGAGCTGCCTCTTTCCTGGCATGGCCCATTGTTTTGAACAAGGAGGTATCCATGCACGAAAGCTTTCCCACGGCACCGCACAGCCACGCCTACAGAGCTGACCAGGCAAACAATGGGAGGAAGGCGATACGAATCTTCCCGAGACGCAGGAGCAATCCGCTAAATCACTAAATCACCAAGACAGCAGCCAATCTCGCATGCTTCCCTTGCGTGGTCTCGTTTTGAGACTGCTATAATCCTGTGACCCTGGACAGCAGCAAAGCCCTGTAACATACCGTGGAGTCCTGTTAAACTGAATTCTGTGGGACCTCTGCAAGGTATTTGAAATTCAACATATGCAACAAAAAATAACAGTACCTTCTGAGTACGTTAATGATTTTGTGGCAACGTGTGATTAAAATACTGCGGTATAGACCCTCCACGCTTGCAGTGCAAGACAGCAGTGACCGCATCCCCTGCCCGCAATGCAATGCACAGCATTCCTGTTCCTTTCTCTCACCTGAACAGCAGGGAACAGAAGTGTTAACCCTGCCTGCACAGGCTCCAAGCTTGCCCTACACAGAACCCCTGTTGGGAGCTTGCACTGCAGGCGGAGGCAGGAGGAACACTGCAGGCGGGGAAAGTAGATCCTGCAGTTGTTTAACCACATACTAGCAGGAATACATTAATTCTCTCAAAGATCTTTTCAGAAGGAAAAGTAAAGAAGCTCATCCCCAAAAGGTAGGAGCACAAGGGGGTGACCCCCCTCCCCTGCCCCTCTGAGTGCTCTAACCCCAATATATCAAGAGGGAAAGCAGCGTAGCTTGTGGAGGCAGCGGTACGGTTAGGTCCAGACGATGGAAAGGGGTCGTGCTACCTATCCTTGCCTACGCCCTCGGGGGGGACAAGGTCAACACCAGGACCTGCCCTCCCTCCTTTCCTGGGGAAATTGTAAACTCAGCCCTGGAGCTTCTAGTCCTGCCGACTTCACAACCGTCACGCCTTCCTCTCATGCAGTGTGGCAGTGCCCTGCTGTGGAGAGAGGAGGAATTGCACAGTCCAGAGATCGACAAGCCTGGCCTGCAAGCAACTTACTGAGTCAAGTTCTGGAGGAAACTGGGGGTCACTCTACAAACAAACCAGCGGAGTGACTCCTGATCGGAATTCGGTCCACGGCTTCTGATCAAAATAACCTCCACGGCCAGGGGAGACCTGACACCCTCATGTTCACGGCCTCGTAAATTTCCTTGTGCCACCTTGGAACAGGAGCTGAACTCCCAAGGGAATGCCCACTCAAAAGACAGGCGTGGATCCTTGCTGTTAAGAGGGTCCAAAACACAGCCATCTACAGCGACGGGCCAACCAAGAATACATTACAAGCTGCAGCAAAGGGAGGTTTGGGGATTCCTGACTGTAAGGGCCGTCAGGCAGCGGGACGAGCCGTCTCATTCTCAAGAAGGTGTGGATTCTCTGTCGTTGGAAGTTTTTAAAAAGAGGCTAGAAGAGCCTATGTCTGGGGATGATCATGGTCTGGCAAATCCTGCACTGAGCGAGGGGCTGGACTCGGAGGCCCTCGCGGCCCCTTCCAGATCTACGATTTGACAAACTCAACACAAGATCGTTGATGTAAGATCTGGCTGTTCCGCCAGGCTTTTGGCGAGGGGGAGGGTGGGAGGGGAGGGTTTGGGAGGGAGGGTGAGTTTTATGATTTGTTGTGTTGTGTTTTTTTTAAATTATTGTTCAATTTTTTGTGTGTGGTTCGGCGCCCTGAGCTGCCTTTGGGCAGGAGGGGCGGGATACAAGTTATAAGTAAATAAATAAATAAATAAAATAAAAAAGATCGGCACGGGGAGTATTCCCTGCCAAATCACAGGGCAGAGAGGAGACCATCGCCCTTCACATGGCCTTGAAGAAGAGAAAGCAACACACTAAAGACCCTTGACCCCCTCAGTTTCCAAGCATGGGATCCGATCCACCGCCCCCAGGCGGTTTGCTGTTGATGGCAGTTGGAGCAGGAGAAGGCCAAAAGCAAAAAAGGAAAGGAGTCTGTTGGTTTAAAGCAATGGGAAAGTACACAGCGTTAAATCACTCAAGCGACATTAGGTTATCACCTGGCGAACAGGCCTAGTTCTGTACGGTTCTGAGTGCCCTCAGCTTCCACGAGACGGAAGGGCATTCAGAGCTTCCCGAGACGCACACACAACCCCTCCCTGAGCTGGGCCCCAAGGTCCACGTCGCACACAACCCGTCCTGGGCGGCCAAGGAGACCTCCAGCAAGCCAGAGATCATCTCACCGGCAACGATTGGGAAGCGGGGCGGAAACGAAGGCGACGACTCTGCGGTGCTAAAGCTCCGTACGTATCAAACCCAGACGTGCTTTATCTAGAGCCACGTCGTCCCTGAGTGCACTGGCAGGGGGGGGGTCTCTCTTGTGGAACGGAGACGCAGGGCTCAGAACGGGGGAGAAAGCTTTCTTGCCACACGTGCGGCTTCCAGGAGTTTGGCTTCTCCTGAATCTGCTAGCTCCGGTCCTCTTCTGCAGAGCAGCCGTGGGGTAGGGTTAGCTGGGTGTAACAGGCACCCACTGGAGCGGGAGTCCTGCAGGCAAGACAAGAAAGCAGCCTTCACGGGAATCCATGTTTGTTTCTCCCAAACAGAAGAGCGATTCAGCTTCGAGCACACAATCCTGTAACGCAGCCAGCAGCGCAGCGGGCTCGGCTCCGTGCGGACAAGAGTAAGTGCTTCCGCACCCGTTTCCAAATTCCAGTTGCTTTGGCTGCTCCGGGCCCAATTCTGCCGGCTTTCCTCAGTGATGCAGCACAGAAAGTAGGGGTTGTGCCACCTAGGCCAATTTTTAAATATGATGAAATAGACACGTTGCCTTAGGCACCAAGGCAGGCCCTGTGCAACGTATTTTTCATCCGTGTTCCTTAAAACTTGGCCTAGGTGGCAACCCTAACAGAATGGGCTCCTTCCTAACGCCTGCCCTGTACTCCCGCGGATCAGCACCTCATTCCCCAAACGGAAACGGCCCTGCTGAATCAGCGAGAGGATTCAAGGAGCTGGGGGGTAAGAGAATCCAGGGCAGAGGCAGCTCCTCCTGGGAGCTGCGTGTGTGCGTCACACGGAAAGAGAAACGCCTGTTGCCCATTCAAGAATAAACCCCCTAATTGGGTTGTTCTCATTCACATTTGGCTCATGTTGTACAAATGCTTTCAACCCTTGGAAAAATATTACTGGAGAAAAGAGATCTCCGCTTCCTGGTGCTTACAAAATGCCAGAGCAATTTAGCAGATGCTGGGGCTCCAAGCTCCTCAGACGGGGCTCGTAATTCACGCTAACAGGTCTGTGGCTCGCGGCTCTGGAGGGGGAATGCAGCGGGGATCGGTCTATCCGTTCAGTGCAGCAACCACCGGAGCTCACCAAGCCGGCCTTCCTCAGGGTGGGACAGTCCGCCCTGGGTTTTCCAGCTGCAAGACGGGCCGTAGCCCCCTTTCAGGCGCTGCTACTGGCATCAGATTTTGGACCTTGTGTCCCTCTCCCACCTTTGCTTGAAATTGGCCCATGGAATCAAAAGTAATTAAAGGGGAAAATTCAATCACATGCAGAGTGACCTCATAAAAACCTTATAGCCGCAATCCACAAGCCACTTGCTCCAGGGTAGACCCCCGCCCCCCATCGGAGGGGACTTCTCCAGGGTAAGTGGTTTGTGGATCAACCATGGCCTAATTCATCATAATAATAATTTTATTTCAGTAGTGCTCCAAATGGTTCTCGGAGTGCTTCATGACGTAAACCAAATATAGAACATCAGATCCATTTAAAATAGAAATCCATTTAAAAACAATTTAAAAGGGAAAGAGGGAGGGAAAAATACATGAAAGGGAAGCAACAGTGACTCCTAAAAGCCCCTGGAGAATAAATAAGTCTTCAGGCGCTTCTAAAAGGTGAGGAGGGAGGAGCTGGGACAAACATTCTGGAGGGTGAGATTTCCACACTGAGGGGCCCGCCGCAGCAAAAGCCTGATCGTCCACCAACTTAGGGCGTGATCCCGAAACAGTGGGTGGTTTCTGAGCGCTGACTGTGGTTACTGCCTGGCTTTATATACAGGCCAGCAGCCAACCAGTGGCGGGAGGCTGAGGAGGGGTGTGGCCTGAGGGCGCTGGGGAAACCCATTGCTCTAGCCAGAGTCCCTCAGTGGCGCCGAGGCGCCAGACCCCGTACTCAGGGGCCTGCACACGCTGCCCATTTCCACAGAACGTCTGAGACTTGCCCCTGAAAGAGGCACCTCGGTGACAGCCAAGAGACCGGTAGCGACCAGGAGCTTCGTAACGTTCCCGGAAACCCAACATTATTCTTGCCCAGGCGGAGGACTCCTGTTTGCCCGCCAGCTGAGAGGGGGGGAATGCAGGGAGCCTGAAACTTGTCTCTGCCCCCAGCCCAGATCCACCCCCTCCCTCAGAGCACCGGTCCTGCCCGATGAGGAGGAAGCAAAAGCCCTGTTGCTCGTCCTCCCCCACAGGTTGCACAGCGGGAGGAGATGTCCCCTCGGGGGCACAGTGGGTGACAAAGCTCTCTCTCCTGCCCCTCACACCTAGCGGGCACATGGGGCAGCAAGGGGCTGTTCTGCTCCCGCCGGTGACCCAAACGGTGGCCAGAATGGAAGACGGGGGCCCAGGCAGCGTCCGAGTACGGCAAGCCGAGAGGTGCCTTCCTTCCAGCTGGTTTTGCACTGGCTGCCTTTTCCAAAGCGAGCACAAGACTGGGGCAATGGACACTGCAAAGGGGGGCTGGCTTGTCCGTCTCTCTGCTCCCTGACTGACTCTGCCGTCTCGGGGCCATTTCACAGGATTCGGGGCATTTTCCCGTTTGCATTTTCTCCTGTGGAATATCTCCTGGATCCCTCCTCAGCCAGGCTCTCACTTCCACCTTCTCTCGGCTCCCCCTGCCCGTAGGGTTCCCGTATAGGCACGTTTACAGGACCCTTATGAAAGATACATGTCGCAGGCCCTGCGTCGGCACCTAAGGCACCAATGCAGGCCCTGCGACATGCCTTTTTCATGAGTATCCTGGGGAAATGTGCATAAATGGCAACTCTGCCAGCCAGCCTTGGCCGTCTCTGTGCAAATCATCTCTGCAGCGTCCTCCTCTGATCCAGCTTCCCCTTTCTCTCCTGCTGTTGCAGTCTCGGTCCCCTGGACACAATTCCTGGCAAGCAAGGAAGTGGCCCCATTTACTTAGCAAGTGCCTGTGAAATTTGCAAGGTCACAGAGTTGCCCTCCCCCGTACCAGGCCGCGGTCCCCCCAGCAATGGTGTCGTGCGTGGGCTCCGTCTGGGTAATCCTCTCTCTGGCTCTGGCCTGCATCTCTGGATTCAGCCTGACCTCCTCTGCCTGGTTCCGAAATGGGACCTTATCCCTTGGAGTCTTTACTCACTGCTACTGGCCCGTGGGCCACACCTGTAACCAGACGTGCGTCATATACTGGACTCTGGAAGACATCCCTTCTGTTTCTGGAAAGGTATGTGAGTCGGATCAGCTCCCTGTCTGGGGAACCTGCTGGTCTCTGGTGGACTTATACCAGGTGGGACTTTAGGCCTTTGCGTTCCGTATGCTAATAATCAGGGGCATCATTATTAATACCAATAATTGATCAAGTAGTCACAATATCCATAATGGCATGTCACATTTTCAGAAGATCACATTAATTAATCTGATGACTACAACAGAGGCTAAGCTTTCAGAAGGGCTTCGACCCGCCCTCTCTTTCTGTGCTGGTATCATTTGCCAAGTTAGACTTTCTGGGTGTAAAAACACTGCAGACACAACGAGTCCCAAAGTGACTGAGTGGGAGAGGCTGGGGATGAAAGTTGAAGGGACAATTAGAAAATCTCGTCCCCACCCCCGGAACATGAAAGCCAAAGACCTGATACCGTATTGCAATCCCACGAGGTGCACTCTTGGCTCTGGAAAAGTCAGTGCGTGGTTTTGCCATTAATGTCAATGGTTCCCCTATGCAACGGGATTTGCATTTTAGTTTAAGACATCCAGCGCCTCCTTGCAAACTCATGGGCTGAACAATCTCAGCCTGTCCAAGCCATTGAACATGCCAAACCCCCCAGTCTCCCTGCCTTAGACCTTTTGGCCAATAACGAAGAGACCTACTTGGGTTTGAGCTACCCCATCGTCCGAGGGGTCAGGCACATTAAATACCGGGGGGTTCATCCATTACGGGCATGGGTAATGGGTTTCTCTCATTATCCCATGGGAATGGCCATGGGAGGACAATGAGACATTGTCAGTCAATCCTATGTTTTAATGCTCTGGGGTCAAAAACTTTCATTTCTCCTGAATAAAGCCCCGGTCTCTGTGTTCAGGTTGCAGCCGTGTTGCTTTTCGCGGGCTGGTTGCTGCTCGTGTTTGGAGCGGTTCTGACCTTGTCCTGGACTCTCATCCCCCAAGGCCTTTGCCAGAGGAGAGTGTGCACCCCTGCAAGATATCTGCAAACAGCAGCAGGTATTAACCCTTCAGGACAACCCAGCCCTCCGCGAGCTTCCCATCTGTGCCTGTCAGAGCCCTTGAGTTTAGGGGAACCCAGCTGGGACATTTTGTGTATTCGCTTGCCAAGCAAACAGCTGCAGAAAAGCTATTGCGGAAATTAAACTGTGTCAGGGCACAGACCCCTTCCGTACTCACAAAATATTGGTCGCTCGGAAGATATTTGGTAGCCACACTAAGTCTCGCTCTCTCTGTCACTCCATTCCCTTCTCCCCAAAACAAGTACATAAACTTCTGGAGCAGGATCCTGGCTCAGCAACCTCTCTGCTACCCAAGATGAAGGAAGCGGGTGCCTCTTTGTCAGAGAGGGGGTGTTCTCAGTTAGGCAATAGGCTCGACGCAAGAGCTGTTGGGTGAAAGCCTTGTACTTCAGACTCCGAGACCTAGCAACCATGGTCTGAGGCGGTTCCGTTGAGTCCAGGTCCAAGACTCTAGGGAGGGAACCCTCTGCAAAGAGTCTGAGCACCACTAGGAAATGATCAGAGTGGTTGCAAGAGGGAGCACAGCCAACCCTCTGCCCCTGCCCACCCTGAACATTTCCTGGCCACACTCAGATCACTTACAAAGGATCCCGTCAAGAAGGAAGGGTTCCGCGTGTGCAGTGGCGTGGCGTGCTGGCCTCACCAACTCTTAAACTTCCCTTCCTGGTGGGTTTTTTCTCTCTCTGCTGGAGCGGGGGGGAATGCTGGAAGCCACCATTGCAGTGCGGGAGGGGGAGGCTGGCCGGGAGCTTTGGGACGGCGGCCGCTTAGAAAGTCACTGCCCCCTTTCCCTTAAGGAACCCATAACTGAGACAAACCTGGGCCGGAGACAGCCTTGCTATGCCACTGGTCAGACTGGGAGGTCATAATGGTCCCTTCTGTATCTTAAAATCCATGGCTCGGTCTTAGGGAGCTTTGTATGAATTGCGCAGAAATAACAAAATGCTTGTCTCTCCCACCCAACAGTGATGGTCAGCATCTCAGGTCTGCTGGTGTTTCCTTGCAGCTTGGATTCCGCCCTGGCGAAGGAGGCTTGCGGCGCCTCCTCCATTTACAATGCTGGCAAGTGCAAGCTAGGCTGGGGGTTCATGGTTGCTATCCTGGACGTCATGCTCTCTTGCTTCCTGCCCATCATCGGCCGATACAATTTAAACAAGATCAAGACCAACATCATTTTCCCGACAGCTACAGAGAGCATCGTCCTTGTCACGGCAGATGAGCAATAAAAGCCTTCAGCAAAACCAGTTAAGTCTTCACGATTATTGATCTATAATTTCTCTGCAGACAGGAAAGCTAGGTCATAGTCCACTGTTTCCATTCAATTTTGAGCTGGGCTTGAGATTAAGCCAGATTGAAACAATTGGCCCAAAAGAGCTCCGCCATCTCGGAGCTCAATTTAGCAACAAGTCTACAGAGAAGACTGAACTTCTGATACTATTCCCTTCTGGAGATCTAGTTTGGGCTGTATTGATACTACTACTAATCATTTCTATAGCCCTACACAGTCACAGAGTTTGGAGACAGGTCCCTACCCAGTGGGTTTACAATCTAAGACTGACAAGGCTGAGGGGAACACAAGGAGAGTTGGTGGACAGATGGGGAACCGAGGCCGAGAGGTTGTGACTTGCTCATAGCCACGCAGTGAGTTCATGGTCAGGGCAGCATTTGAACCCTGGCTTCCCAGTTCGAAACCCAGCAACTTTTCCACTACCCCACACTGGCTCCATGCAACACACCGTTAACTTGTGGAATTTGTGGCCAGTGGCCTAGCTGGGTTTAAGAAAGAATTGGAGGATAGGCCCATTAATGGATATTAACCAAGTTGGGAGCTGGGAGTGAACAACAGGGAATGGATTACCCCCATTATGACCTGCAGGGTACTTCTCCAAATTGACTGAGGGTGGCCACTATCAGAGACAGGATGCTGGGCTGGAGGGACCATTGGTCTGACCTCTTAGGTTCTTCAGATACTCTCAGTCAATTGAGCTACTAGCCCAAAGGGCTAGTGTGGGGATATAGAGCACTCCGTTTTACAGAAGGGTAAACTGAGGTAAAATGTCACAAACGGAGCCTGGGCCACAGCAGGGAAGCGAGGCTAGGTATTTAGAGGAGGTGTTCGCCATGTTGGTCCCCCATGTAAGAGATGGGGGCGCAGTCATTCAGACAAGATCTTTTATTGGACCAAGTCCTGTTAGCAACAGTCTGCAACGTTTTGAGCCATACTGGGTCTCTTCTACGGGAATGTAAGAAATCAGAACTATAAACTGAGTGAAAGGTATAACAGGTATATTATCTAGCTAGCTCTATTTAGTCCTGTTCAGTTACTTTTATCATTATATAGAGAGAGAGAGAGACGGCTCATTCATACATATATTCCCAACAAGACGGAGGTGATGTTGGTGGGGAGGGCATCACTGATGGGGTCTGCCCCCCCCCTTTGGCCACACAGCTCCATAGTCTTGGGGTGCTCCTTGGCTCACAGCAGCCACCGCCTGGACCTTCAGGTGGAGGCCGTGGCGAGGGGAGCATTTCGCCAGTTACATCTGGTACGACGGCTGCCGCTGTATGTCTGACTCGGATCTGGCCACCACCATCCATGCCTTTATCACCTCTACACTAGACGACTGCAACGCACTCTACGTGGGGCTGCCCTTGGGGACGGTCTGGAGGTTGTAGCTGGTGCAGAATGCGGCGGCCCATCTCTTAACGGGGACAGGTCACCGCGAGCACGTTACACCGGTGCTCCGTTCTCTGCACCGGCTGCCTATTATCTTTCAGGCCCAATTCAAGGGGTTGGTGATGACCTAGAAAGCCCTAAACGGTCTGGGCGCAGCTTACCTGCACGACTGACCGCCTCAGGCCCCAGATTGCATTGCGGCCCCTGCGGTCAGACTCAAAGTCCTCCGGGTTTCCCGGGTTGCGAGGATGGGGAGGGCATTCTCGGTGGCTGCTCCCAGGCTGTGGAACTCCCTCCCTCCCGATGGAGGCCCACCTGACCCCGGACCTCCCCTCTTTCTGAAGACGGTGTAAGACCTGGCTGTTCCACCAGGCCGTCGGAGAGGGAGACGGGGCGGGGGGGGGGCGGAGTTCTGCCGTTTTAGTTTATTTTTAGTATTTCATGTTTGAATGTTATTTTAGGTGTATGTTTTTTCTTATGTTTTATTTGTGCATGTTGTAAGCTGCCCCGAGCTGCTCTGTGAGCAGGAGGGGGCAGCGTAGAAGAACAGTCAATAAATAAATAAATAAAATAAATAAAATTATAGAGCTAGATAGATATATTATCTATCTATCTATCTATATATTATCTATCTAGCTCACACACGCACATATATGTATAGAATTTTGTATAGAATTGTATATATAATTATATAATGTATAGAATACAAAATTCTATACATTCTCTCTATAATATATATTATATAGGCTAGGAGGATGTCTGCCATTGCACATAGCCAGACATCTTCCTAGCCTGAAGATTATTGACTTACCAACGTTATATTTAAAACCTTGGAAACATGCACGTTTTCTTCCCCCAAAGTTCCCTCTCGTGTGTGTGTGTGAGAGAGAGAGATTTTTATCCTCCCTCGTTCCCCTTTTAATCTGTTTTTAAATGGATTTGTATTTTAAATGGATTTTATATTGTTAGGTTGTAAAGCGCCCGTCCACCATTTGTGGGAGAGGGGGACTAATCATCATAATTTGTATTTCTAGATTTTATTATTAATTATTATTATATTTATATATCAACACACCCCCACAGGGTGTTTTCACACGAGATGAAAGCGCCCAGAGTCGCTTCCTGTGCCCCTTCCCACCCACCCCAACACAGCAGCCACCCACATAGAAAGCGTGGGGATCCCTAAAAACGGGCAGCCTCCCACACGGTGCAGCCGGGGCTGGGGGCAGCTGCCACTCATCCTCCCCACTCCGGGAAGTCCGACACAGAGGCAGCACCCTGAGATTCTGCTGCAGCGGCAACAGGATCAGGCCTGGAGGAAACGCACACCAGCTCCCAGCCAACTGATGGAACGGGCAGGGCAGGAGCAGCGCCTGCCAACTGGCGAGCACCGCTTCCTCCCCGCTGGCTAGCAACCGGCAGACGCTTCCTCCAGGCCTGATCCTGCTGCCGCCGCAGCGCACCTAAACATGCACAATGGCTGTGTATGGGCCCCAACAGTCGGACAGTAGCCCCGTGGTAGCCAGGAGTTGCCCGCACAGCGTGCTCCACATTTTCTGGACACCACGTGGTCTTAGAAGCATGCTGACTACGTGACGGTGGCCGGCTTTAGCACCCTTTACCACGCTTTACTCCACAGGCCGCAGTCATGTTCGAAAACACGGGATGGATTCCCACCGTGGGGGCAGCCAGCTCAGGCTGCGACTCAGGGAAGTCCCGCTGCCTGGCGGGAGTAAAGCAGGCGTTCATGTTTGAATGGCCTAGGGTTCTTCAAGAAGGAACTAGGGCCAATCAAGGACTGCATAGGCTGAGTCCTAGAGGCCACGGGACAATAGTGCAGTCTGGGGTGGGGACTGGGTGGCTACCACAGCCGTCCGTCAGGGAGGGGGGCGGGCCGCAGGATGCTGCATGGGGGTGGGGCCAGGTGGACACACATCCACTCGGCTCCCTGCCCAACCCAGCAGCCAGGCCTCCGTCACGTTAGTTCAGGGGCCTGGCCGGATTCCAGCCGCGGTGCTGGTGCCAGTCTGGACCGGGTAAGCTGTCATGTTAGAAAACACCCTACGACTCATTGTAATCAGGTGCAGCTGCTTTAAAAACAGAAAGAAAGAAAGAACTTTCAAAACTGAGCATTTCAAAAAAGGAGAAGTCAGAGGAAGCTCCATCTTCTTCGTCAGAGCCGTAACGAATCCTGGATCCCGGGAGGAGCTCTGAGCCTTGGGTTTTTGTGTCCTCAAAAATGTCAGTGCCCAGCGGCAGAGAAACTCTGCCTTTCCAACAGAGCCTCGTCTCCCATTCATCGTGAAGTGAAACGACAGCAGGTGTCTGAGCATCCGACGTCTTTTCTCCCAAAATGTTTGCTTTGTGTCCAGAGCCAGATACGAGCACAGCCATAAGGAACAGCCAGGATTTTATTGAGTTGAAAATACATCTAACCATAGAGAATAGAACTTTCTTTAGTCTTTCTGAACAACGGTAAGGAACAATTGTTACATTTAAAAAACCCAAAGCCATGAGGAAAGTGACATAAAAATGGATATCGCACTCCAGCGTGGGCTTCAGACAGGCAACGAAAGACTTTTAGCAGCGCTTCTACAAATGTGATCATCAAAGCTACAAGGTTTGTGCATCTCAGAGACTAAAATGGCATCCCACGTACAAAAGCCACGATTCCGGTTAGGGCAACGGAAGTGATATGGCACATCCCCTAACTCTGCTCTTTAAGTGCGTTCTTACTGCAACGGGCACTTGGCGTCGTGAGAACGTTCAGCACGGATTTCCTGAGATTATAAGAATTCCAGATTTCCTGGAGAACTTAACAAAAAACTTCCTTGCTACTTTTTATTTGGGAACTAGGGAGGGGGGTGGCTACAGAATGAGCTCTTGGAGGATCCACTAATAAACTCAATTAACTAGTCCAGGAATTAAAAGTGGCTTTAGAACAGGTCCTTTAAGGAAGTCAGCCCCTTGTGTTGGATCATTTTTTTGTCCCTATTTTCACAAAAATGTAGACAAATTTTATTCGTTAGCTCTGGATCCTCAAGGGATGTAGAACTCACTTACTCTTGAGGAGCCCCTCTGAAGCCCACTCTGGAGTAAATGGCATGTGGATCACGGCACATGGCTGTTTTTCAAACATGCAATGAGGCACCCAAAGCTGATTTCATTCTGTCCTGTTGTGACATCCTAAGGCAAAAGAAAATAAATAAATGGGCTTGTAAAAATCACTTCAATCCAATCAGAAGCTAAAGCCACTCGAATGCTTTTGATCATCGATGTAAGTTGCTGATAACACTAAAGGGCAGAGCTATTGCTGTTTGGGCATCCTACCTGTGTATTTTCATTTATTAGAATGAACATTTCTAGAATTTCTTTTAGATTCAACTTTACAACCCCAGGAAATTCAGCGTGGATGCCTGTAATTGAAATAATCACACCGACAGATTCTCCAATTCCATGGGATATTTAAATTCCCAGACAAAAACAATGTAAGAGGGAAGATGGAGGAAACTGAAAGAGATGTTTTGTGAAACATACAGCTAGCTGAAAATATCAAATTTCAAAATTTGATGAGAAATACGGACAGGGAAGCAGGTCCCCGGCCAACTTTGAAACTTTACCAACTAGTTCTATCTATAATTGCTGAATTTGCATATTGACACTTCCACAAATAACAAATTGTGCGCTTCCAGTCAAGGAATACTGAAATTTGGAAATTGCCACTAGAACAATCAGAGTAACTAATATTCCAAAGTCAATAAGAGTGCCCATTATCCAGTATACTTTTTACATGTAAAAAATAAATCTCTCTCTTCTTCCTTTCATAATTAAAATGGTGCGGGAGAGAAGAAGAAATTAGCAGCTTACCATGAGCATTCTTAAGTCACCTATAATGTCATCCTGGTTTGGATACCAAAGCCATGGACCCCTGTTCACTGCATTCTCCAAATGGCTGCCAATGGAGAATATGAATACAGGTTCCTGACCAAAGCACATGTCTTGGATGCAATGAAAGGTGAGGGTCATGTGGCAGTGGGTGCCAAGAGGGGACGCAAAAGAAAACCCAAGACTTTCTGGCACAAGAAACGGAAGCAACAGTCAAAATAAAGCAGGAGAATCTTAAGTAGCTTTTAAGAGAGAAATTCACCTCTATCCAGAAGTCCAATACACAGGATAGAATTCCGGTAAAACCCTACTGATTTCACTTGAGCCAACTCAAGGCCCATACGTTGTCTGAATGAGACCAAGCAGGTGCCCTGACTTTATACTGAGGTTCTGTGCAGGGGTGAATTTTACCAGAAAAAAAAACATTTTCCATGTTTCCTGGAATTCGTGCTGAGAGCTGGTCGAGTTTTTTTCTAAATGACAATCTTTTTACTCGATAGTACTGTATTTGACCATCCATTATTATTTTTTCACAAAACACTGCTATTTCCATGAAATTGGGTTTTTTTGTTGTTGTTTTTTTAAAATCTTCAGAACTTTTCTGGCTTATTTTTGGCAACCAAATTCAATTAAAATGAGGCAAATGTTGGAAACTGAAAACTAGTTATTTATTTCTGTTAAATGTCTTTCGAATGCATTGAAATGAAAATTTGAGCTAGTTTTAGCAAAGCAAACCACTGTTTTAACCAGCTCCGTTCATGAGGAATTGTTCCCCTAGGTTATTTTTTAATCACCAGTAAAATAATTAATTCCTGGTGTTACTCGTAATTTTAAAAAAACAACGTTCCAATAAATTAAAATTCTTCAAATGAAAGAGGAGTAGGAGCGACACAGCAAGTGCCTGTAGCAGCTTCCCAACGCAGTCTTGGTCTCACTGTGGCAAAGTTCAGTCTATACAGAAAAACATTTTTAGAAAGGGTATCCACAGTCTTAACACAGGAAAGAAAAAAGCATCCTACAAAAGCACATTCAGGAACAAAGAATATATTCCTAACACGCACGTCACATCAGCAGAAAGTTCGGACACAAGCACCAAATCTGCCAGCAAAGCTTGGAACAATGGCCAAAAATGGAACTGCTTTGGCTACCCTGGGCAGGGGTCCTCCAGTAGGATTTGTATGTGCTGTGCTGCCTAGCCCAAATTTTGCTCTCTGATGCTCCAGTGGAAATTGTGCATGAGGATCTGAAGGCAGAATTTGGCCCCTTGCGGTTAACGGGAGTTGCCAGCCACAGGATTGGCCAGATTTGTAAAATGGCTCAGGATCCGCAACTGGGACGTGATTCTGTTTTCTAGCCCCTGCTCCCAGCCCCTTCTTTGCCAGTCTTCGTTCTGGAATAGATTAAACTAGAGAGGAGCTGGGCTGCTCCTGCTGCCCCACGAGCCACTGTTTCTGACAGAACACTCTCACCATTGACCAGCTGGGCTGGACAGCACTGGCAGCCCCCTTCCTACCCAACTGCAGCAGCTCCCATCAGAGGGGAGACTGGTGCTTCTGTGGGTCTTGGAGAGCATCCGGATGAGCAGGTCCTGCATGCTCAGCTCTTTGAGAATCTGACCCCAAATTTGATGAGGGAAACAGATGCTAAGCTCTTCAGGGAAAATTTGGCCCTCACTTTGGGGGCCGGGTCCCTCAAAAACTCAGGGCTTCATTTGTGTGGGCTTACCAAGGCTCAGCTCCAGGAATTAAATTCAAAGGGAGGGGAAACATCCCATCAGAGAGCATATCCCCTAATGCAAAAGGCCAAGAAAAGGCTGATATTGGCCCTTTGGGGTTGGAAATGAGAGCCAAAAACACCTAACTGGTTTATTTAGCTGTCGTTAATGGCCTTCCTGCCCCACATTAATCCATCACATAGATTAAATCCCAAGGACTCCTGTTTTATATTCAGCTCTTGAGAGGCAGGGTGGTCCAGTTGATGGGGTGCCATCTGGGGACTGGGGTTCAGATACCTGCTCTGACAAGTTCTGGGCTGGGGGACGGAGGGGGGACTTCTAGGATCCTGGCAATTCATTTTCTACAAATTCAGCACTGTGAAATCTGGCCCCAGATTAGCAGTGCTGGGTTCAAGCTGAGGTGCAGAGCATGCCCCTGTAGCTTTCTCCACGCTGCTCTAGCGAGATGCAGCCAGCGTGTAGCCAAGAGTTTGGACTTGGGGGCACAGCGAAACGGGCAATGTTTTCCTCTAAATGTCGCCCAACAGGCTAAATCCTTTGGCACATCTGATTTGCAATGCGATACAGTCAAACACACGGGGCAGAGTCAAACCCATGCAGATCTACCCTGATGCTGTGCAGGGACCCACAAGGGGCGCGCTGGCCTGGATTCAGGATGCTATCCCACGCCGAAGCCCCTGCGTTGGTATTCCGAAAGTGGCATCAAATCTAAAGAGAAGAGCACGGAGGCCAGAAAGCGTTCACTGCCTGGACTGAGCTTTCTGCGGATGGGACGCAACAGCAATCCATCACGGCACAACGCAAGAGACAGGTCGGCACAGGGCTGCAGAGGGTGAACGACACCCTTCTTAGAAGCAAAAGATTTCTTGCTTTTTTTTCCTCTTCCAAAAAAAACCCTATCCTCTTCAAAAAAATATATATAATACCCCACTAAATTCACATCGATTGTTTTCTCTCTACTGTATATATATATATATAATATATATCGACACCATTTTTTTGCAGGTAAACATTTACAAGATATGTTTGCAACACTGAAAAGATATATCTCCATTTGTATAACGAGTCACACCCACGGAATTCAGGACGAATGGGAACGCACAGTCAGACTGGATAAATAAATAACATTTCTTCCCATTAGAAGTTATTCTGAAATAAAACACCGGTCAAACACCTGGGTCCGAGGAGAATATGGACAGCAAGTATTGTGCAGGCTGTCGCGTTCTCCTTTAAAAAGAGAAATAAACAGTAAACACTCAGAAAGCTAACGTAGTGTCGGAGGGTTGCTCGTTCAAGAGATGACTTTTGATGCCTACGGAACGGAGCTTGGCCCCTAGGGATTGTTTCAGAAGCGGAGTAGCTTTGCCCTCTTCCCCTTGGGAACAGGCTATTTAATCAGATGATTTGTCCTCCCCAACATCTGAGGTGCTACAAGATGGAAAAGTCAGGAGGAACAGGTCACTAGGGAAGACATGGCGTTGGGGTGGTTCTCTGCTGCATGGGATGAGGCGGGATTGACATGGGACCTTTTTGATGCCCAGCTCAAAAAATAAAAAAGCAGTCCCCCCACCCACCCCCCAAAATGTTTCATATTCCCTCAGCCTGGGCTGAAACTCTGCTTGGCCAACAGGAGATTGGATCCAGCAGCTCAGCTCCAGAATAGGGCCGAGGCTGGGGTGAATAAAGTCCCATGAAAGAGCCTGCAGGGAGAGGAGGCGGCGTGTTTTTGTGCTTTTGTCCCCTGGATGCAGGCAGACTCTGCCTGCCCTCTCCTGTCTTGCGTAGCTATGGTTGGGAGGGATTGGCCAACCAGCCTGCACGCCAGCTCCACGGTTCTCTGGAACCCACGGCTATTTATTCCGTAAGCAGCGTCCGAGACACACCCACAACGAAATACAGAACACAGCACAGAGGAGGAGCAGATGTGCCTTTGCTCCCCCTTGTAAACTACATTTCCCCAGCCCAGAAGGGCCGGGGGAGGCTGAGGGAGCAGGTTAGTGCAGGGCGGGGAGAGAACGCACACAGCACACACGACAGCACGGCTGGAGGACAGAGACGCAGCAGCACAACGGGAGGGAAAGGACCCTCGACAAGTATTTCCCCGGCTCCCGGAGAGGGCATGCACATGGCAGAACAGGGACCTTCCCGGGGCAGGTACTGGCCTGGTCACAAACCCCATTCTCCCCCCTTCTCATTTCATTTTTACCTGAGTTAAAAAATAAACCCCAACTCTCCTCCCCACAAGCCGCACCAGTGAGCCGGGAGCAGTGACGGCTTTTGTGTCGTTGGGGAGGCCAGGTGCCGCACGGTCAGCGGCTAACGGTGCTGGCACCACCGGCGAAACTAACGGGTGAAAGCAGACATAACACTAACTCCACTTCAACACCATTTTAACGTTTCTTAGGCGTGTTGCGGGGCTGCACAGGGGACCAATACAGCCCTGCTACACGCCTAAGAAATGTTAACGCGGGGTTATAGCGGAGTTAGTGTTACGTCTGTTTTCACCAATGACGTAGCGAGTGAACATCCTCCATGGAGGAGCAGGCCCAAAGCCCTACAGCGGGTGGTGGTTAACTCAAACAGGTTCCATGTGCTCCATGTGCCCAGATACCACGGTGAGGGGCCAGATAGACAGACTATGGCAGAAGGCCTTCTCCCACCTGCTTACTGGTGACAGGGACTGGCCAGGTTGGGCCATAAACTCATCGGCTGAGGTGGAGAAGCGGACAGACAGTGGGAACAGGGCTGGGGGGGTAAATTCTTGAGGCTCTGATTGGACAAGGGAGCTCTGAATCACCCAATAAAATGGGAGCACTCGGGAGGCCAATCAATCCACCCAGTGGGGGTGGGGGATTGGGTTGGAACAGGAGACTTTGTGGAAACAGAAAAGCAGACCACACCACATCGCTTATGGGCGGACAGGAATGAAAGGGTGAAATTCAAGAGAGGATGTAGCCAGCACCAGAGTCTGTCTCCGCCTTCCGGGAAACACTCCAAGAACTTGATCCTGCAGCAAAGCTCCGGCAAGCGGACCCAAGCGCTGAGCACATCCTTCATCGAAAGGCTGTTGCCGTCACCTCCATCGGAAAGGACTTTACCCCTCCCTTCCCTCTCCGGTAAATCCCGAGGGACCGAAAGCAGGCAGCCTTCTGTGGGCATCCATCCCTCTCTGAGCCGGCAATCCCCGGCCAGGGCCGTCACTAAAGGGGGAAATCCTCTCCACCCCATCATCCCAAAGCTAGGTCAGGCTCCACCGCCTACGGAGAAAGCAGGGTGCAGACTGCAAGGTCTTTGGTTAATCACTGCAAGGTAGCAGGGAGCATTCCCTGACGGGGGGTGGGGGGAGCAGCAGGGCGGGAACTCATGACAAACGTCTCTCCTGGGTCTGGCCCTTCAAGAAGAATCGAAAGGAGATGGTTACGGGCGGGGAGGCTCCACCATCAGCTCCTCGTTCACTTGTTCTCAATCAGCGTCTGCACTTTGTACACAAGGTCCCGGGCCAGCTTCAGGATCTGCTTGGTGTTATGCCGCTCAGCCATTTCTGAAAGAGGGGAGGAGAATGAATAATCAAATAGAGAAAAAGAAAGGGGGAGAGGACAGAGAGGAGTTGGGGGGAGGAGGAGGTTTGGGTTGGAGCTGTTTAGAGAGAGTGACTATTTTTGTGAACAAATTACAAGATTTCTGAATTTTCCACTTCAGACTGGAGTAACAGGACTGAAATGGCAAAATTAACCATTCCCCATGTCGACAGGCTGCGTTTTGTCATCTTTGACAGCACAATTTATTTATTTATTTTTTAAAAATTTGCAAAATATTTCAAAGCATCCATTTCATGAATATATTTTTATGCTTTGGAAACACAGAGGTGGTATTTTGGGGGGAGGTTTTGGACAAAATTTAGTTTCGTCGAGAACGTTTGAGCCAGCTGCTCTTGTAGGAAGCGAACTTGATGAGCCCAGTTGGTAGATCAGGCCGATCTCATCTCTCTTCAGAGAGAGGTCTGAGCCGCTGCAGCTTCCGGACCCTGGAACTCATCGGGACACTTATTCTGAACTTTGAAAACCCTGTGAGGTCAGGAAGGATAATTCTATTCCAGGTGGACTAACTGAAACAGGCGGAGACTCACGCACTGCTGGCGGCAGGCTGTGACGTGTTACGCAAGCATCTGTTGGAAATGCAAGGGTATTTCCAACAGCATCAACTGGCTCCTCTCTGTTACCAGGATAAACCAATGCAGGTGACGGAGCCACAAACGTTTGCCAAAGAACCGGGATCGGCTGCCCGCCAGGATCCAGAGAACCAGGCCAGCGAGTGGAGGAGCGCCGTACCGTTGAAGAACTTTATGATATCGGTGAAGTCCATGTTGTTCTCTAGGATGATGTCCCGGTAAACTTCCACCAAGGCCAGGGCGATGAAGAGGACGTAGTGCGAGGAGGAGACTCGGGATGCCGCCCAGATGGTCTCCCAGACCGAGAATACGTCATCGTAGACCAGCTCTGTGAAGAGAAGCACAATCACAACCGGGCAACCTGGCCCCTTTCTCTCTCCCGTGAGGGACGGTCACAGCGGCTTCTTCTGGGAGCGTCGTACATGCCCAGCTCCCCGAGACTGCAGGATATCCCATCCTTTACAACTGGGGCAAATGAGCCCTTAAGAGGAGGCCCAGGGGCGCGGTAAACCTGGCTGTATCTCCTTGGGCATTGCGGAGCTCGACAGGAAGGAGAAGCCCCTCTCAGCAAGCACAGGGGGCTCGTTCAAGGTCAGAACATGCGGGCAAGTGTCGGGCGCCTCAGAGCTGCCCGGGGGTGGAATCCACAGTAACCAGCCCCCTGACTCCATGGGCCTGTCCCTCAGGCACCTGCACGCACCTCGCTTGAAATCCAACAGGAACCATCGATAGCAGAAATAGAAGTGGGTATAATCCCCATTCTGGTGCATCAGTTCAAAAAGCTCAGAGTCCAAAATCTGCAGGGAAAGCAAAGGGAGCTCAGGATCCTGCCACTAAGTGGGGGGAAGGAAGGAGCAGAGGGGTCTTCCCCAAAGAACACAGCAACAGACTCCTTCTGCCCCCAGTCATACACATGCTCCATCTCCCCCCGTGGCCGTTCCCTTTAGCTGTCCCACCTCACCCAGCCACACAGCGCTCCAAACTGGCTGAATTCTCTCCCGTGCCGTAGGCACCGCCCCCCACCCCCCAGCCACATACTCTTCCTCTAGTCCGTTCACACACACCCCCTCCCCCCCACCGGCTGACCTGACACACCTCTCTGCCACCAACCCTGCCCTGGTACCTGGATGAGGGATCTCATGTTGGCAAAATGGGTGTCCATGGCTCCCCCGTGTGGGAAATTCTGGTTCATCCTCTTCATGAGCTCGGTGAAGCAGCTGAAAGCGAGGGCCTCTGGCGGGAGAGCCGGGAAGAGGGGGCTGTCACGGCTCCACCGTACGGGTGAGATTACACACAGGGACGTTCCCCCCCAGCAGAGCCAAAGGACAAACAGGCCAGTGGTGCCCGACCTCCCCTGGTATCACACGGTGATGGGAAGGCCCGGTTCCTTGCTGGATTTGCACCCAACCAGACCAGTGAGGCCCTGGTTCTCTGTCACCATACGATCGCCTCCATGCCCACGGGGAGGCGATGGACGAGCCCCACCATGGGCTCCCAAGCCCTGCTTGTAACAGGGAGCTAGGGCAAGCTCGAGTGAGCTCGCAGGCCCCGAGGGAGGCCCTCCTGCCTCTCTCTGCTGGGCTACCCGCTCACGTCCAGGTTTCTCCCCGAGGATTCTCCCCACAGGCATTACGGCAACTAGGTGTCACAGCTGGCTGCAGGCCCTGCAACATGTATTTTTCATACATGCTCCTTTAAAATGTGCCTAGGTGGCCACCCTCGAAGCAAGGCAGGGCTAGAGATAGTCAGAGGGGCAGGAAAGCAAGGAAAGGGGCAGCTCTCAGAAGCTCGGGAAGAGCCAAGTTCATCACAGAGGTCAGGGATACTGGGGCAAGAACACAGGGACTAAGGGCATCAGAGCGGAGCAAGAACAGGACTACAAGGGAGCTGGGACTAGGGCTGTGGGGAAACAAGGAGCAGGTCAGAGCTGAGGGGAACTGAAGGGGAGTCTGAGCAGAGTCAAGGAGCTAAGAAACCAGCAGGGAAATCAGGAATCAAGGAGCCGGAGTTGGAGCAGGGCAGAGCAGAGCCAAGGACTGGGAGTCAAAAAATAAAAAATATGGCCCCCGGGGCCGTTCTGAGCATGCATGTCCTTTTCCAAAATGGCGCCGATGGAGTCAGGAGAGCCAGAGTCACAGGAACGGTGAGGAGAGAAGGTGTTCTGCCACGCTGCCTGTTGCTGCCAGCATGCTTTTATACTACAGGCAGCCAACCAGGATGCTGAGAGGCGGGGCAAAGGGCAGACAGACAAGAGGAGAGGTGGGGTCAAGACAAGGAGTGGGAGGAGCCAAAGGGGGGAGAGGCTGGGTAGGAGAACAGGTTGGGGTGGCAGTTTGTCCGGCGCTCTGACAACCCACAGGTTCGAGGCCAGGGCCGGCAGGGCCAGCAGGAGCTCTCCAGCTCCCAGAGGGGACTCCCACTGCCCCCTAGCGGTAAGCAGCTCTGCCCCAGCCCTGCCCCTCGGCGTGCCCGGGGCAGCAATCCTTGTGCACACTCACCATTGTCCAGAATGACTAGCAGGGGTGCCAGCAGGTCACACATCCCCTGCACGTAGCCAACGTCGATGTGCTGCCAGATGTAGCTGTGGGGAGAGAGCGTGAGGGGGGTTGAATGCCTCGTGGGGGCACCTGTTCCGACGTGTGGGAGCTTGTAATCCTCCCTGTTGCATCTGGTCAGTGAATGTTTCTCCATCAGCAAAGAACAAAGGAGAACACTCCCAAGGAGAATACCACGGAGAACTGTCCTCTTTCAACATGGCTGCCATCTGTTGTTGCTCAAAACGAGCCTGTGGCCGTATGTGGCGATTCACTTTTCCCTCAAAGTGTTTCTCTCTGCTTCCTGGCAGTGCAGGTAGCTAGCTACCCCCACAGGGGGGCCCAGGGAACTTGCAAAGAGCCTGCACTCTCTATCCCTCTCCTCAACCCGACGGCGGGGGTCATCTGTGCCGTGAGGGGAAGACACGCGGCTGCTCACACCACCCGCCCCCTCTCCTTTCCCTCATGGCCCACGGACAATCGCTATTGAGCGTACACTGGATTTGGAAGGATGGAGGGAGTAATCGGGGTCTTCCCCTGCCACCCTTGGAACTAAAGCTCAGCAAAGGCACCTGTAACATCTCAGCTTCATATATTCCCCCTCTCCTGTGCCTCCTGTCCTTGTCCATCCTAGACTGGAAGCTCCTTGGGGCAGGGGCCTGTCTCTAATTAATAAGTATTCAGTGCCAAGTGTATTGCTGGCGCTCTGTAAACAGCAACAATGATAATAACAACAGGTAACATCGGTAACAATAACATCTTTAGCTACGAGGTCTGAAGAGCAAACCATCAGAGACACAGAATCACCATGCCCTCCTCCCTCTGCACCACGTCCAGCCCTCACCGGAAAAATCACCAAGACCGAGAGCGCACCCTTTCCTGTCCCCCTGCCTTCCCTGATCTGCTCCTTCTCGCAGGGCCCCTTCCCCCCCTCCCCCAGCAGACACTGTCGGTATCAGGTGGGGACTATTTGATGAAGGCTGGTCCCCAAACTAAAGGCCTGAGGTGAGTAATACAGGCGATCAGCTGAGTCACTTGTAAGTGAAAGCTGCCAACACCAAGCCAGCCTGTCCCTTGTCTCTCCTTGCCTGGATCCGGGGCTCCTGGAGAGCCCTTCTCCTGGCCAGGAGGCTCAGGCTGGATTCGGCAGCAGATGAGGGAGCATTAACACAGGCTGCCGCCAAGCCCCATTACTAGCCCCTTCCTAAACAGCCCCGCAGACTGCTTGCCCCAACGCCGCCGTACAGGCCCTGGCGCAGCCACGACTGACACAAAGCCGCACGTGTAAAGAAATCGGCTGCCTGCCCCGGTCCGCGAGGGAAGCAGCAATCCCAAATCCTCCAGCTCGCCCGCTGCCACCAGTGCGGCCGGGGAGTCTTGGGGTCCGAGCGTGGTGGCATCATGTCTCTGGCAGAGCGGAGGAGCCGATTGTGCGGGCAGCCTGGCAGCAGGGTGACGACGCTCCCTGGCCTTGGAGCGGGCCCGACTAGACTAGGGAGAGGGGGCATTGCTGCTGGCGGGGGAGGGGGGGGGGACGGTGCCTGGAAGAACTGGAGCAGAGTGAGTCCCCTAAAGGCTGCTGCCAGAGCTCCCTTGGGAGTTCAGCCTCTTCCGCTTTGATAGGATGTTGGGAAGCACCAGTCTCCACCTTGAGGCTTGGGTAGTGAAACTCGGGGGGGGGGGGGGGCAGCAATCCCAGGCCCCCAGGAAGAACGGAGTTGGGGGGAGCAGAAGCCCAGATGCCAGCGCCAGTCCTCAGTGCAGTTCCCCCTCGCGCAGCGGCTGCCTGAGAGCAGAGCTGCCCCAGGGAAGCGCAGAGTTCAGCGCCAGCCCCTGCTGGGCGGAGGCTTCGATACCTGCACATGACGTTACGCAGCTTCTCCAGGTTGCCCGGCGTGAAGTACCAGTAGTTGCGATCGCATCTCTGCACGTCCTTCTCAATGCGGTGCAGGTTCACGGTGTACAGGTCCAGCATCTCCGGCTGTGGGTGCCCAGGGGGGAGCAACACAGGGAAGTCACACACAGACACACAGCTGCACACACGAACAAGCAGACACACAGGCATGCAGACACACAGCTGCACACACAAACACGCAGACAGAAACACGCAGACACAGACACACAGGCACGCAAACACAGGCATGCAGACACACAGGCACACATGCATGCAGACAGGCACGCAGACACAGACACACAGACACACAGACACGCAGACACATAGACACGCAGACACACATGCATGCAGACACACAGACACTAGACATGCAGACACAGGCACGCAGACACAGGCATGCAGACACACAAACATACATGCATGCAGACACGCAGACACTAGACATGCAGACAGTAGACACCGAGGCACTCAGACACGCAAACACACAGGCACGCAGACACACAAACACACAGACACGTAGACACACAGACATACAGACATGCAGACATAGGTATGCAGACACACAGGCACTCAGACACGCAAACACACATGCACGCAAACACACAAACACACATGCATGCAGACACACAGGCACGCAGACACACAGGCACGCAGACACACAGGCATGCAGACACGCACCCAGAAACCCAACAGACGGCAGAGTCCTGAGCTCTGGCCAGAGACGCTACCCCCAGATGGGCCCTGTTCTCAGGCTGGCACCCCAGGTGTGGCAAACGGATCCTGGCACTAGCGAGAAAAGCACGCTGTGGCCAAAGGAAGCTTGTAGCACAGAATGAGTCTGTTACCGCTCAGGACGCCTGGAGCAGCTCTAGGGCCAGGGCTTCCCTGTCCCTCACGGCAGTTGGTGATCTGGCTAACTGGGAAGTGCTGTACTGGAGGAAGGAGAGAGGCCAAGACACTCGTTTCTCTGGCACCGTCCCTCTCGGGGACCCAAAGACCCCCAGGAGGGAAGCCCCTATTGGATACTCACAGAGTAGGTGACCCCGGTCGAGGACACAGGAGACACTTCGTGAGGGACCATGACAAGCGAGTCCAGCTGGGGGTAGAGACTCTCCATTTCCGGCTCCTCAGAGAGGTTGTCTTCGCTCCCCACCAAGCTCTGCTTCTCAGCATCGCGCTCAGCCCAGTTCTCCCCCACGTCCACCACAGACAGAGCCGCCGTCTCCTCATCAGGGAAAGCCCCTGACCCTCTCCCGCCCGTTGGAATAAAGTCCTCCAAGCTTCCATTGGCCAGGAATTCGCCCTCCAGGCTGCCCTGGCCTTCTGGGCTCAACTTTCCATCGGAGAGGGCGTCGTCCGAGCTGGGCAGTCTTGGGGCTATGGTTTCGCTTGGCTTGGCTGGGGAACACAGCCTTGCTTTGCCTGTCTCTGCCGCACCATCCTCGGCGCTGAACTTGTGCTCCAAGTAGCCTGAGGCCACGGAGAAGTTCTGGGAAGAGGGGAGGCCGGAGTCAGGGGAGCAGATGCCGTTGGGGATTGTCCCGTTGGGGATCTTAGCTGGTTTGCCATCTTCCATCTTGGAATCTACCTCGGTCTGTTCCACCTCGTCCACAGATTCAAACACCTGTGCAGAGAGACAGCAGAAAGCCACGTCAATCCTTTGCTCGCGACAGCCTGGTGCTTTGGCTGGGGGCCCGGGCTCCTTTCGATGGAAAAACAACTGTAGTATTAGGGGGTGTGGGAGGGAACAGGTTGCAGCCCCTTTAAGGCCGGCCTGTCCCCATCACTTTGGCCCCGCCTACTGAGGGATATAAGAGGGAAAGGCTGCAGAGCCAAGGCAGTCTGCCATGAGCGGCAAGGAGAAGGAGCAAAGGTCTAGAAAGTGGGCCATCTTGGAAGGAATGTGCGGCGCGCTGGGAGTCTAGGAAAGGCCTCGTGCCTACACTGTGTATTTATTTGCTCTTCAAAGACTGAGAAGAATAAAGAAGTGATTGAATCTGATTCCCAACTGAGTGAATGTTTGGGGGAGCTAATCCTGCAAGAACTTACGCCAGCCCAAGGAACCCGTCACGCCAAGGCTGCAAGCTATGTTACTCCTGCGTAGGCCAAGCTGGAGAGCCCAGAACCCAAGGGAACTGGCTCCCATAGCAAGCTGCAATTCTACCCCACCTGGCCCCAACGGCACCACCAGCAAAGTGCCCACCCCCAAGCTGAATGGTAGCGAGCCAGGCAGCTCCAGAGCAGGGCTCTGCCGGTTATTACCTGCGTGCTGCTGCTGGAGTCACTCTGCAGCCGGGCATGATTCTGTTGGCCAGAGCTACAGCTTTGGGAAGACTGCAACAGAGAAGAGAAGGAGGGAGGATTAGTGGGGAAGGCACAGGCCAGGCTAGGGCGCCACTGGCGACAGCACTGTAAATACACACAACGATGAGGTGGTACAACTGCTCAAATAGAGCCTGGCCCTTTAAGGCTAGCCTGCCCTTCGCTTTGGCTCCACCCACTCGGAGGGGTATAAGAGGGAAAGGTGGCAGAGCCAAGGCAGTCTGCCATGAGCTGCAAGGGGAAGGAGTGCAGGGAATGCAGGCTGTAGCCTGGGAGCTGGCCCAGGTCCTGAACCTACAGGGCCAATCAGTGTCCTCGGGGAACTGCTACCCCACCTCCCATGCAGTAACAGGTCTGGGGATGGAGAACAGGAATGGATATGGAGAGGTTGCCACACCCAGCTCATTCAGAGCCGCGACTGGAGGGGGATGGGCAACCAGCAGGGGAGGGGGGGATAAGCCAAGGTTCATCCAGGTGCCCCCTCGTCCTGCAGCCCCTTGACCTCTCACCTCGTTGCTGACCGTCGAGTCCCGGTGCATCATCCGCTGCAGGTGGGAATCCAAGCTGACCCCGGAGGAGCACTTGGCCAGAGCGGCTGCATGAGACTCCTTCTCCCTCTGCCGCACGATGGCCTCGCAGCCCAGCCACTCTGCCATGGTCTGCTCGTAGCAGGTGCGGGTCTGCTCGTCCAGCTGCAGAAGGGGAGGCAGAGTGAAACAGCCACAAAGCAGGCCCAGCGTCCCTGCCGGCCCCAGGGAACCACCAGCGAACAAGGGGGCCTTTAAAGGGGACCTTTCAGGTTCTTCCGCGCACCCAGAGTTTGACCGTGGGTGTCTCGTGCCTCTGTGCCAGCCAACTGGATCCAGGAACCAGAAAGGGGCCACATTTGACCGCACCCCCCTCTCCCCCGGGTCTGAGGTTTCCCACCTGCCCAGGGAGCGGACAAGTCCTCCCTTCTGCTGAGTGTGTAGCAGCCTCACCCCACGCTTGCACCGTTCCCCGCCACCCCACAGTTACAAAGACCCCAGGGATCCCACGCACCCCAAGACACTCACCTCCTTCCTCTCCGCTTCTGTCATCCCAAACTGGTAATGCCCCAGGAGAAAGGGCCAGACCGTTTTCCGGATCTGGTGCTGGATCCCCCCATAGTAGACCAGGCGCAAGAGCTCCCGCTCCTCATAGCTCTGCAGGGAAAGCTCCGTGAGAAGCAAACCCACCGACAGGCCTGCTCACAAAGCCCCCGAGGATCTCAATGCTGAGGGGGCAAACCCAACAATTCCCAGTGCCCAATTATCCGCCCCAGCCCAAGGTGCTAAACTTCAAGGAGGGCACCTCCCTTTCTTACAGGTGAGGGAGACACAAGACCCAGATAGGGTAGGAAGGCCGGCCAGGGTCACACAGAGCTTGCTGGTGCCCTCATGCCACCTGCAGCACAACACTGGCACACGCCGGCACAGACAACTGCCACCCATCTAATGGTTTGGACCTATAAAGCCCTAAACAGCCTGGGCCCCATCGCCTCCTCTCCTACGTTGCGGTCTCTCCTATCAGCTGGGAGAATCGTCTTGCAGGGGCTGACTGCCAATCAGGAACTCCTTTCCCCTGGAGTTTCGCTAAAGCCTGAATGTTTTACGGAGGTGATGCAAGACCTTTCTGTTTGGCCAGCCATTGGGCAGGAGTGGATAGGGGCTAGGGGGGTTGTAGGAGATTTTTACATGTCTTTATGTACTTTCAATTCCTATATATACTTAACATAGTGTTACCTACCCTAAGCCTTCAGGAAAAGTTGAGGTATACATTTAAATGAATACAGCTGTGGTAGAAACACGGATAGGACCACCTGGAAACTCACTCCTTGACTCCTACGCTTCTCCAGCAAGCATAGGAACCAGGACTCCTGGGTTCTATCCTTGGTTCCACCACAAAGTCCCTTGAGAGAAGGCCACTCCATGCCCCGGCAACAGGGGGATAGTAGGACTGCCCTCGAGGGGAGGCCTAAACGAACTGATCAGCAGCGAGATCCTTGGGCAGAAGCGGTTACCAAGGTACAAAGTCATTACCATGCGGCGACCAAGTCATTGCAAAAAGGGGAGGAGCGCATGTGATGGCCGCCATCTTGGGGGGGCACGATGGGGACCCAACTGAGCTACTGAGCACGGATCGCAGCTCTCCGAAGGCAGCTGCAGCCGACCTGCCTGCTCCCCGTCCCTGGAATGCACTCGGAGGGGGAGTCGGGGAAAGCAACGGTTTGGGACTGATCCAACAGTGACCGCCACCAAGCCAAGCACGCGGGATCCCTACCGTGCTGTCGTGGACGTACGTCTCCCAGACCTCTGCCGTCAGCCCCGAGCCGGCATTGCGCGGTACGTCGGGAGACACGATGTTATGGTTCACCAGTGCTGACAGGTGGGTTCTCACCGTGGAGAGGTGCCGGCAGTACGCCAGCCCTGTCCCAGGAGGAAAGGAGAGTTAGGAGCATCACGCCTGCTTGGCCACGCAAATCCCAGGAGAGACCTGCCCAAGGAGCCACACTGCAGGACCGGTCTGGACAGCAGGCTTCTTTGCATTCACGGATATTCATTGCAATTGCAGAGAGCTCTCTGAATATTTGGATAATCATTTGCCCCCAAAATAATCCTGGCACAGCTGCTTATTTTGGTCACTTTGGGTATATTAATCTCTGCTATCTCCCTCGCTAGACAGCAGGTGGGGGGGGGAGCATGCGGAGGCCGTGCTTCTCCATGGTCGCTCGGACGGGTGGAGAATGGGAATCCTTCCTGTCCAGAGGGAGTCAATGTTATGTAAATTTACACATTTGCATAATTAGGTGAGGTCTAATTATGCAAATTAGACCCCGCATGAAGACTTCCCACATGGCCTCACAAACGCTGGGGCCGGCCCTGGGGTCAGGCAGCCTCCGCCTGACAGACGCACAGAGCCAGCTCCCTCTGTGTCACGCGGGTGGAAACCCACTGCAGCCAAGGATCCCACAATGACAGGCTGCAGCTCCAAGGGGTTCTAGGCCTCCAAGGATGGGACATGGCGTCTCTTTGTTCCTCCCTGGAGCCGTGGGGGTCCCGTTAAGTCTCGAAACGGGGTCACACAGACAGAACGCCCGCGAGCCGCCACTGCGGGACTCCCCGCTGAGGAAGCGCATACTCACAGCCATAGAAAGCCCGGGAGAGGATCTGGTACTTCATGTTGTCGCACAGAAGCTTGAGCGGGGCTCTGAGGAGAGAGAAGCAACAGCCCAGTTACTGACCAGAAGGGCTCTCGGCTGTCTCAGAGAGGCCTGAGGGCGGGACCTGATGCGCACGCTGGTGCTGCGGCATCATGTCCCCTGCTGCGTCCCCTCCTGCTGCTTGGTCCAGTTGCCTGTGCTGCTGAGGACCAGGCTTGGCTAGGAAGAGGGGGATGAGGCTTTCCACCGGTTTCCTGCCTCCCGGTATTGGTTTCCCACTGCTGTTGGGAACAGCGCCCCCCCTCCCCCCCGCCTGCCGTTCTCCATCCACTCCTGATCCTGGATGATTTTTAAACTGAGGACCGCTGCAGTCCCAGGGCACGCCCACGCAATGCTGGCGCCATCACTGGAAACAGGGTTGCTGTGCAGGGGGCAGGGTCGGAGAGGGACAACCGTGCCCTGTATTCCTGGCCTCCCCTTGCTGCGTAAGTAAGTAGGGGGGCCAAAGAGGCACATTTTTAAGGAACACTTATGAAAAATACACATTGCAGGGCCTGCACCGGCAGCTAGGGTTGCAAGGCAGGCCCTGTGACATGTATTTCTCATAAGCGTCCCGCTTCAGGGCTCACGCACCTCTCGTGGTTACAGCCGTTGGACGGGCCGGCTTCGGAGGAACCGTTCTGCGAGCAGGAGGAGCACGACGACTTGCGGATGCTGGGCTGCCACATGGGGGGCAGGCTGCTGCCTGGCGTCTCTGCCAGGTCCTGAGGGGCTGCAAGAGGCCAAGGGAAGAGACATGCTGGGAAATTCCTGCAGAGCCTCGTGGGGCGTTCAATCAGTGGGGCCCAGGAGACGAGAGAAAGTGGAAGGATTTTAAACCATCATCGATTTGTGCCCCAAGAATGACCCCAATCATCCTACTGCCTGAAAGAGATGCACTCGCGGGGATAAAAGACCCAGGGAGAGAAAAATGCCAGCTGGCTGAAGCTTCATCCCATTCGGTAAACTCATTTGTGACTGGTTGGACGCTGGAAGAGATTAGGCTAATGAGCCAGCTCCCCCCTCCCCAGTAACTTCAAGGAGATCAGGCAGGCAAGGCTGGTCGGAGACTAGTGCTGAAACTCGGTATTCAAAATTCATTGGTTTTTACCGAATATCTCGGTATTCTACTCGGATTTACTGAATACCAAGTAACCGAGGAATTGGCCTGGTACTCAGTAGTCAATAATCGGTCCAGTACTTGAACCAACATATGGAGCTTTTCCTGTTCCTATACAAGGTACTCTGAAAATACTTGGTACTCAGTTTTATTTTACCGAGTATTTCATCAAGTACTGAGGAGCAAGTATTCATCCACGTTTCCAAGGATCGGCCGAACACTCGGAGCCAGTCCTCAGAACCTTGGAAATACTCAGAAATACAATTTTTTACTATTCCTTTCAGCCCTATCCTAGGTCAATCAATCGGTGCAAGAGAAAGCACGTCCGTAGGATGGATGATTCGTTTGGGGACAACCTGGGTTTCTGGGAGGGGGGAAATCCGAGCACAGGAAAATGGAGAATCCACACCTTCCTGCAAACTCTGGTGTTTCCAGGGCTCTCAGGGGGGAATTAAAATGAGCAGAGGACTGAAGTCCCAAGAGAAGAAGAGACGTTTTGATTGGCCCGACAAGGGGGGAAGCGGGTCTGTGCGGAGTAGCAGCTTGAGCTCCATTGGCATTTGCTCCATCCCTGCTTAGACCTGCAAACGGTTGGGCTGATTTGTTCTTAATCGGAGAGCAAATTTAGCATCCTGAAAAGTAGCCAGCGATGACGCCAAGAGGGGCCAACTCCTGCATCCCAAACTCAGGGTGGGACGTGTGCCCTGCCTCCCCCGCACCTACATCTGGGGTGGCTCAGGAGGCAACGCCCAGATTGACGTTCTGGCCTCTGGTTGACAGTAGACTGTGCCCTCAGCCAGGGAATCTACCGGCCCTCCTGCTCTGCAGCTGTTGTGGGGGATGACGTTGGTCACTGGGAATTCCCCACTCAGCCCAGGCGACCCTGCTGAGATTAATCCAGCCTCTCTTGCTGGGATCCACAAAGGACAACATGACCCAAGCTGCTACGCCGGGAAGGCAACATTACGCTGGTGCCGCTTGGTCCCCGGTGCAGCGACGGGGGGGCAGAGTCTACCGGGGAGGCCGCTCAGAGACTGTTTGGGAATGACCACCACTTTGCGCACAGCTGGCATCCTGCAGGCCTCCTCTTCCTCTGTGGAGGTGGCGAGGGAAGGGTAGGGATGATGGTTAACAACAACTGAAGACATGGAAATGGGAGAAAAGCAAAACCATGAGTGAGAGGAAGGAAGTCTGTGCAGCCGTGTCGGGGATTCAAACAAGCTTCTGCTGTGACTCAGGGGATGCGGTGACCATGTGGCCACAGAACGGCTACTGAAGTGTCAGGCCTTGAGTCTCACCAGTACTGCCTTACACCAGAGACTCTGATTGGCCAGGCCTGCTCTGCCCTCTGATTGGTGGAACTCTGTATATAACAGGGATGGCCAAACTGTGGCTCATCTCAGAGAGTTCAAGTGCAGCTGTTGGGCCAGAACCCATCCCCGTGCCGCCTTCATGATTCTGCTCTCTGACCTGCTGGGCCTGTTCCCGCCTTCCACCCTACCTCAGGACGGACAGCCTCAGATCTGACCTGTGTGACCCTGGACTACAGACACTACCCATCCCCTGGTCTAGACATAGCTTGGTTCTCTGCCCGCCCTACTCTCCCCCAACACTCGTAGACCTCAACCCTTAGCCCAGCTCCCACTGTCATGGGGACATGGGGGCAACACACCCATTTGGAGGGAGATAACACACCCATTTGGGGGAAGATGACACACATTTCAAGGATAAGTGTAATGTAATATAAAGGGTTAACAGATTGTAAGCTTAGTTGGAGCAAGATACTGAATCAAGATGCCAGAGTGGGGGGAGAGATTCCCTTTGTTATAACAAGTGGGCAGTTTATTGCCAAGCAACGGCCAGGTCACCCTGGCCACCTGATTAGAAGGGCAATAGCCAGGAGACACAGGAAGTAACCTGGGGCCTCCAGCAAGGAAGAAGAAGGAAGTTCTACTTCAATAATTAGATCTCTTCCATCTTGGACTTCAACAAGTTAACAGCTCAGCAGAGTAGCTGCGGCAAGAATGCAAACTATGGACTAAAAACTTTGCCATGAACTAAGACTTGAACCCGGTCTTCAACATCCAGACCGAGACAGCATCTGATGGACCTGTATAGCACCTCTTAGGGTAAGAGACAGTCAGGGAATATCAGTGGAATTAGAATGAGTGGACTTTATGTTTGATTTATTGACTTGCACTATCTGATCAACAGCCTTGTACTTGTATGTACTCAATATATGTTTTATAATCAAGCCTAGCGTGCTTGTGTCTTTATTTGGCCTTGGGGGATTCACTTGGGGGTGCTCCTATCTAGGTGAGAGCCTAGACGAACCTTTTTCATACAAGACAACCCCACTGCAGAGTCTTCCAAGCCACAGGTGGCCAGAGAACGTTCTCTGCGTTACGGCTGGGCTGGGCGATCAAGGGGAGGCTTGGCTAGGGACGCGGGCCTCTGAAAGCTCCCTGATTGCAGTTAAGGTTTTCTGATCACGTGGGGACCCACGCGGGCACAGGCAACTGGGTTGCGGCTGGCCTGGTGGGCAAACGGGGGGACAGCCTCTAAAAGGAGTGAGGGCCCCAACCCCCGGCGACACCCACACTTCGCCTGACATGCTACCCCCCAAAGCCAAGTTCCTGGCCAACAGTCAAGACTACATCAGTCTGTAGTGCCGAATGGGACAGCTGAACCCTGTAGGGTCAGGCCAACAACTATCACCGATCACCCTCTTTGAGACATTCCAGTCCAAGGCAGAATTCTCTCTGTGCTGGAGGAGGTTGAAGAAGGGATCAAAGGAAACCTACAGGAGATGAGATTCTCTGCTGCATGCTGTAGGATTTAGGAGAACCCTCTGGTAGCTTTATTAAAGCTGGCCGAAATCTTTTAAATGCACCAACTTAAATCCAAAAAAGGCCTAAAACAAAATATCGGTTCTGATGATGTTCTTCCCATGGTCCCAGCTGCCAAGTTAGCTTACCGAATTCCGAGGGCATGCCAGGGTAGAGGATTCTGAAAACATAATCTGTTGCCTCGTCGTCTTCTTTGTCGGACGTCGACTCCGAGGAGCCCTGCGGGCTTCTCTTCCTCAGCTTTGGAAACACTTTCCCCTGGAAAACAAAAAAGCATCGAAGACTGAACATTCCTTCCAGCCGAACACACACACACACCCCGTGGTTATTCTACAATTCAGAGCAGTAATTAAAGACCATTCAATGCTGCCTGATGCAACAGCATGTATCCCCTCCCGCTGAAGGAGCCGAGGAAGCGTTGGCCAATCCCAACACTTTCCAGCAACTTTCACAACCAAGGAAACAAAACCTATCTGCCGCAGTTGTGATTAACTCCTGGTTAATCCAGCATTCCTACCTTTCCTCTCTGCGACCACAGAGGCGGGTCCAGCTGTCCATGGGGGAGGAGACCATTTTCCAGGCAGGAGAGAAACTGCAGCAGATGCCCACCTTTGGGGAACCGCAGCGGGGGCCTCTGAATTCCATCTTGACTGACCAAGACCACTGTGCCGCCGCTGTCTACTATTAGCAACAGGAACAAGAGCAGAGGGGGCGCGTGGCGCGCAAGAGTGAGGGGGCCCGTTTGCGTAAGGAAATGCCGCTGACAGTCACAGAGGGCGCAGGGAGTGGGGGCACCTTGCTGAGGGGGGCTGTTCTTTTTGGGTTTTCGAGAGGGAGCTGGGCTTTCCCTGCACGGGGCAAAGATTAGTCTTCTGCGGAGGGCTAGAAGCCACCTGACATGCCGACTAGGCAATCCCGCTCTGGACCCAGCCTGAGGGGCGAAATTTCGCTTTTGACGGGATTCCGTTTCCGACGGCTGCTTTACCGAACACTGAACAACAGGCGCTAGAGGGAGGAGTAGAACTTATTCTGTGTTACTTGTGTTATAATAATCCAAGTTCCCCTCGTGTCTAACGGCACACAATCCAGTCTCTCCACCTTGTTCAGGTCTGTATCCAATTTGTTCTTCCCACTGCCACGGGGACCCTGGAGGAGAGCAGGGCCCCACTGTGCAATGATGCACTGCACGGAAATGTTCCTGCCCACAAGAGGATGACAAACTAGACTGGCCAAATGCACAAAGTCTCAGGGTGCGCAGGAGGACTCTCTATCCTTCTTGTTCTCATTTTTAAAAATCCCTTCATTTGGGGGTTTTGGTTAAAAAAAAAAAAAAACATTCATTTTTGTAACTTTTTTTCATTTAAAAACAAAAAATTTTTTAAAAATAATATTAAATTAAAAAAATTTAAAAATCATTGTTCATGCACAAATGGCTGCCGAACCATTATGAGCATGTGTCCCTTTTCCAAAATGGTGGCGGCAGCTTTGCCGCCATTTTGGGAAAGGGCTGCCAGTCTGCACATGCGCAGTGGCCATTTGTTCATGCGCAGACCCGCTGCCCTTTTCCAAAATGGCGGCGACGCTGCCCCTGCCATTTTAGAGAAGGGCATGCCTGCTTAGAATGGTCCAAGGGCCATTTTGTGCATGTGCAATGTTGTTGTTTTTTTCATTTTTTAAAATATTTTTTTATTTTTAACAAAACACAAATGAAGGAAACCAATGTTGAGGCTCCATTCATTTTAGTAGTTTTGAAAACAAAAACAAATTCCACACCCCTAACAAAGGGAGCTTTGTTCCCATTGTACAGAGGCACATCTGCAATATTGGGTTGATCTGCATCGTTGATTCCGCTTGCAGAATATTTCCTGGTTGCAGAATTTGCAGGTTGCAGAATTTGGAAACAATTCTGCAAAATCCAGAGGGGGCCGGCAACGCCTTTCTCTTGCACAAGTTTCCAGAGGCACTGTTTGCCCTGTCCAACCAGACACAGCAGAGAACCCAGAACCCACTGCCAAGGTCTCTCCCGAAAGTCCCCCACGTAACTGTGCCCCACTCAGCACACGGTGTCGCTGCGTCAGGCAGGACTGTGTTAAGCAAGTGGAGACTGACGCTGCAACGCAGGCAGGGATCACACACACACACACACACACACACCCATGTCTGTTTCAAGGCCAACCACAGCCAGCCGGAGCAAGCGCTGAGTGAAGCAGCACTGCCTGCCGACTCCCTTACCCTGCTGGTGGCAGTGTAGGTAGACAATCTCCTCCAGGCGGATGGTCATGGCGTAATCCCAGTAGACGCTGCAAGGGAGAAGGGGAGAGACACCTCAGTCCCCTCGTCCTGCCCCAGCTGCTCAACCAGCCCTCATCACTAAAGTGAATTTTGCCCCAAGGCCTTGCTCTTGCAAAGACGTACGTGTGCTTCCCCTCACAGAAGTGTGGGAATAATCCCAGCAAAGAAGCCAGGGCCCAGGGGATCAACAGCACAACCCAGCAGCCCGCAAGGCCTGCATGAGAGCCTGCCCTCCGACAAGGAGAAAGACGTCTGTTATCCAGGCAGCTTGTCAGGAGGAACATGCCGCCTGCCCCAGCCAAGTGGGCCAGTTAGCCGCGACAGCCTCCCCCACCAGCCGACGCTGCCTTCCCACACAACTGGGCCGGTTTCCCATCTAGCTTGAGAGGGGATGAAGAATGACTCGGTGCTGCTGCCAGCAAGGGTAAATAAATAATACAAACAACGTGGAGACACGGGCAGGCCTCTCGGCAGGGTAATTGTGAAGCGAGGGGAGATCACAAGAGGGAACCGACGGGTCGTGCGAGAGGCACTTTAAAGGGACGGATTGCATTGCCTTATGCCTCTGAGATTTCAATTGCATATCCACGGAGAACAAGGCAAGATCAATAAGCGATAATGCTGGCAATAGAGTTAGCCAGACTGTAAACAACAACAACAAAGCACTTCATGGCGGCCGCTTTGCATATGAGTTTGGCATTATGGAAATTGGCTTTCAAGGCACAGATGTGCAAGTGCAGCATATCTCCAGCCGAGGGAGTACTTACTTTCCGGTCTGCTCCCTCTCTCCTTCCGTCTCGCCTGGACACCGGGAAGTCTTAGAAATTAGGCTGATGCCCAGGCCAATTGCTCAGCAAAGCAGCAGAGGGGGTCATGAAAGCGTTGCAAAGCGGGGTGTCGGCCCTCCCAAAGCATGAGGGAGCAGAGGCAGATGGGAGAGAGATGCAGGAGGTGGCAGCAGAAATAGGGACGCAAGGGTGGAGAACAGACGAAAATGATAATGAGTTACAGAGAGGACACCGGGCAGCCCCAAAATGGAGCAGCCTCTCAGGGATTTTTGAGGCAATTTTCCCTGCTGGAAACAGAACTCAAAAAGGCACTTTTATCCACTCATTCAGGATTTCTACGGATGAATCGGGGCTGAATATCTTCATTTCAAACCTTAGGAACAGACCAAAATTTAACAACAGGCTGCAGCCAGCCCCCAAGTCAAGCACACCATTCACAGGCCTGCTGTCATCCAGCATTGGCTTGTTTGGAAGGACAATAGGGATATTTCTAGGGACTGGTGGGGACTTATCCCCCATCACTTTATAGGTTAAAAATGTCCTGGTGTTCAGTCACCCACATGGAGAGGAGCAGGGGATGATTGTAACATGCAATGCTCTTTTAAATTCATAACCTGCTGTATCCCATCCTCCTCTAGTTCACTACTATTCCCATTTTACAGATAGGGGAACCGAGGTGGAGAAAAAGAGTGACTTGCCCAAGGCCACCCAATGAGTACATGGCTAAGAGAGGATTTGAACCCTGATTTCCCATCTACAAGTCCAACACTTTAGCCACTAGACGACATCAGCTCTTATGGGTCATGGGGCGTTATGATCACCCCCTCGCCATGGTACTTAATGGGAGGGACTGACATCACCTGCCAGCCCACAATGTGCATCGACCTGGCTGCGTCCAGCTGCAGGAGGGAGTCAAGGCCTGGCCCCAAGCCTTTTAACATTTCGGCGGAACTGTAAGACCTGGCTGTTTGCCCAGGCCTTTGGGAGGGAGGGGAGGGGGGGTGATTTTTAATCCCCCACCTATATATTTATTTATACCACCCTGTCTTATTAATATGTTTTATATTTGTNTTTTAATCCCCCACCTATATATTTATTTATACCACCCTGTCTTATTAATATGTTTTATATTTGTATTTTAAATATTTTAAACTTTTTATTGTTGTTAACCGCCCCGAGCTGCTGTGCAGGATGGGGCGGTATAGAAATCTATTAAATAAATAAAATAAAATAAATAAAGTGAGATGCAGAGGTTGACGGCGGCCCTTTTCAGAGCCAGCGTGCTAGAGAATCCTGCACGAATCAGCTTTGGCCCAGGACAATCTGATTTCATGCTGGGAAATACGTTGTTGCATTTTTAAAAACATATTCAATGTCTATTGTCAAATCCAAGCTGGGAGGCTCGTGCCAGCAACGCACTGACGGAAGGAACAGCCACAATCCACTAACTTGCGAGAGTTGCCGTCAGGATAATTCTACCAGCGCGCTCCGCGTAGTTGAGACCAAGGAGCCTAAGATTCACTTTGTGGGGAAGAAGGAGACACTGCCGACCCCCAAACCGCTGACTCATCTGTTCCCCGAAACAGCCACTCAAGGTTTGCTTAGTCCCTGCTGTTGGCACTGCCCGCCCCCCCGGTACTGGTATCATTGTTCTGGGAGTCGTGTGCAGCTTTTCCCCTTGACTAGGTCCTCGTTCTGTTTATGTTAGGGAGGGGCAGGGGGTCACTTGTTTCTATTGTGGGGTTTAAACTGTATTTGTCTTGTTTATTTTAATCTGTTTTAACATGTTGTTAGCTGCCCCAAGATGCTTTTAGCAGGAGGGGACAGCATACACATTTTATAATAAATCAATCAATGTTTTGATGCTGTCAGAGTGAACCACCCGTGTTTAAAACCCCACTAGAACCGACCTCTGTCAAGTGAAGGCAAGCTCATCTCCCTGGGCTATCAAGCCCACTGCCTCCCATCCTGCGGAATAAAGCTCCTCCAGCTTCACTGGGGCAGAATGTGTGAGGACATGCGTCCGTCCGTCCGTCCGAGGTGACTCCCTTCCTCTCTCTGCTGCTGAGGCTCTCACCCCACGGCTAAGCCAAGCCCCATTTTTCCCCTCCCTCTTCGTTACTGTTTTAAACTCTGGACTGATTGTTCTGCTCTGCTGAGACGGAAGCATTTGGCACAGGGTGTGGTCAAATCTCTGGCTCTTAGAATGCTGCTCCAACTGGATTCCTTGCAAAAGGTCAAGGCTTGGGCTTGGCGCTGTTTCTGTGAAGGGCTCTTCGTGGATTTCAGCAGGAGCTGCAACCAAGCCTTTTACGAGGAGCCCAAGGGAAACCCCCGTGTCGCCACGGGTAGCAGTGGTTCCCACCCGACACCCCCACCCCCCTGCAGATAATCACCTCTTCTCATAGTCCAGATCTCCCACAGAGCCGTTCATTAGCTGGTTCGGCGTCCACTTCAGCGCCATGATATCCGCTGTCTGGTGAAGGGACAAGTACCCTGGTACTGCCTCCATGTCATCTCGCTTTGAAGAGAAAAACGGGGGAAAGAAGGGGCTTAGAGCACTTCAAACAACAGGAGCCACCAGCGTGATCATCTCAATTACACGCTCTTGTCAGGACCCAGTGTTGACCCTGGGGTTCCTTCCCGGAGCGGCGTTCGGCCCCACAGCCTCACCCGTCAACCTGTTCCTGTTCACCCTCCTGAGATGTAGCCCTGGCCACACCCTCCCCACCTTGTGCCAGCCCCTGCCACGCCTCCCAGCTTCCTGATTGGCTGCCAGCTGTATATAAGTCAGGCCTGCAGCCAAGCTTGGTAGCTCATTCGATCTGCCTCCTTGTTCCTGTGCTCTACCCTGTCTCCCCACACTGGACCTGGTCCCAGAGTCCACTCACGCCCTAGACATCGGGTCCTACCAGCTGTATCAATCCTCCACCCGCCTCCCTAAAGGTGTTTGCTAATTTTATCAGTCTGAGGATCAAGGGAGGACTGCGCCAGACACAGCCTGCCCTGCCTTGCCCTGCTCCCTCACACCCTGGACTTGCCGTGGGTCTTCTCACAGAGCCCCCTCGATCATCGCCAGTGGCTGCACACAGCGAGACTGCGAGGTTTGTAAAGTAACAGGAGCTCTCTTCCCTCACCCAGGGTCAGCGCACCCTGTGGTGATAACATGCCCTCGTCTCATTGCACGGGAAGCGGGAGAGAGGGACATTTCACCAGGCCACGGGGGGGGGGGACCTCAAGACAAATGGAATAACCTCCAGGGTTTGGGGTTTTTTCTTAACGTTTCTGGGAGTTTTTTAGCTAGACTTTCCCATCTCTTGGTCTGCTATTCTAGCCTCTCTTCCAGCAGCCAACAGGGCGAGAGACAAGGGGAGAGCACAGGCCGGCTGCAAGACAGCCAGTCGCCTCCCCCGGCGCGTAACGCCCGGCCCACTCACCGGCTGCACCATGACATTGTTTTTGCCGTAGAGGAGGGTGGCTCTGGAGTTCTGGTGCAGCGACTCAACGTAGTCTCTGGCAGAGAGCGACGGCCGGTCGTCCATGCTGCCGCTCGAATGCCTCTTCTGAATCTAGAGGAGTCCCGCACAGGAGAACTCGGTGAGCACAGGTTTCTCCCACCCCCGGCACTAGGAACTACGCCAACCCCAGAGCCAGCAGCGCCCTTCCCATCACGAGGCGGCCCGTTACTCTGTGCTCAATGGACCGGGCTGCAGAGCTGTTCCCTGCAGAGAGTCAGGACAGCATGCTCCATCTCGCTGGGAGCAGCGGAAAGTCTGCTGAGTCTCCCTAGCAGTCACTCCGAGCCCCAGCAAAGCTTCAGAAACACCGCGGCCATGAGGCGCTAACACCCAGGCACTAACATGATCATGGATTCTAGCGTCCCTCCTGGCAGCCCAATTCCAGCAGCCGCCCCCTCACTCACGCAGAGGGCAGGGCGCTTGGTGGGAGAATCCTGGCGACAGTGTGAGCCGTGAATTCGGTGCCGCTGGACGAGCTCATCGGCCGAGGGGTCGGTCCAGAAATGGTCGGCGGTCTTCATCTTGGTGTACTCCAACGCGCACGGCCCCACTGTACAGGGGAGGGGAAACAGCACCAACTCAATACCATCGATCAGAGGGCAAAACGTGCATCTCAGAGACCACCCTGCTGAGCCTCTCGCCCCTGGAGCTCAACACATAGCAACGACGAAGCACTGGCATCAACACAACTGCAAGAGGAAATGGAAACCTCTCGGTTCAAACTGCTAGTCGGAGAAAACAGGGCCATTCTTTTGTAGCAAACTTCAACATGCTGAAGTTTTCTCCCCACAAAAATGTCTAGTTTTGCGTAAAGGATGCGGACACTCAGTGTCAACAATGGCAAAGTATTGATGAGGCTGGAACCAAATTTCAAAAATTCAAGGAATTTGACAGCCTAGCGCCACCACTAGAGGGGGACAGAGCACCACAGCCTGTGTGTGGCCTAGCGCCACCACTAGAGGGGGACAGAGCGCTACAGCCTCTGTGTGGCCCAATATCACCTCTAGAGGGGGACAGAGCGACACAGCCTCTGTGTGACCCAGCACCACCACTAGAGGGGGACAGAGCGCTACAGCCTCTGTGTGGCCCAGCACCACCACTAGAGGGGGACAGAGCCGTGTAGATTACACCAACACCAAGTCTGAGTATTTCCTGCGAGCAGTGTCAGACCTTATTATTCAGCCAAGCAATTGGTGGGCAGAGATAGGCTTTGGGGAGTTGGGGGGTGGGGGTTGTTATGATTTATATGGGGTTTTATTTGTTCCATATCTCTGGTACTTTCATTTTATATTTATTTTATTTGCCCTAGCGACAGGGCAGAGTATCAATTCAAATAATAATAATAATTAAACAAACAGGAGAAGGGGGACGCAGAGAGAGGGTTACAGTCTGGACCCCACCCAGCTCCTGCGTTTCCTTGGGTCGGCTGCATGGCTACAGTCCTACATCGTACCTACAGGATCAGGGGGCGGGGAACCTTTTCCCTCCCAGCAGCCACTTTGGAAATGAGCACAAGCTCCGGGGGCTGCAGAGAAGTTGGAGAAGAGGGTGCGCTCGGAAAAAAGGAAGGTGCAGCTCATGGATCTGTTCCCTATTCTCACGGGCAAGTCCTCATCTCTGCTCAGTCTCTCAGTGCTTTGGGCATAGGAAGTGGATCCAGGGGCCAAATCCAGGAATTGGAAAGGGGCCAATTGGCTGCACTTGGGTGCTGGGCCTGAGATTCCCCCCTCCCCCGCGCTCTAGCAGTTCAATTTCCCATTCAAGAAGGATCTCTAAACGATTAACAGGAGACGCCGTCTAATCATCACAGAAACTGGTGCTTTGCTGTCAGTAAAAAATAATAAATGGTCATCACCGTTGGGAATTTCAAATTTTTCCTAGCGGTCCATCCTGTCATCGGATGCCGCTAAGCATGTCAGTGCCGTAGGCAGCATTCGGGGAAGCTGATGTGGATTGCTGCAGCGTGCAGCCCGAGATGCTGACAGCTATTAATCATCTACCAACCCTTTCTTAAAAGCGCTTGGAAACGAAAAGTTCAAATAAAGCACGACAGCTCCAACAGGTCGTTTGCAATCACCATCTGCCATGTGTGATAAAAAATAATAATCAAAATCAAACAGCGCCAGAGCTATTTGCAATCGCAGCATTACTTCCAAGTCTCCGTTTCTGCAAGAGTCAGCACTGGCTGGAGCAGCTGACGCTGGCTGACTGCAGCTCGGCTACAAGGGGAGCGGCTCCGAAACTGGCCAGGCTCATGGCTAGAAAGGACACGTGGGTCACTGCATCCCAGCTGCTGAGAGGGGTCGAGAAGTTTGCAGAGTCCTTATAAAGAGATCGTATCGGGACTACGTGTGCATCTGTCTAGTGCAGGAGCGGTCTTTTGGATGCAAGTTCGTATTGGTTTATTTTCATTTCATTTCCCAAAGTAATCGGATTGAAATGTGGATTTGTAGTACGGATTTGTATTTACACCAACTAAAAGATAATTTTTAAAAAATTACTGCGCACGCAAACAGTCACTGGACTGTTCTGGGCCTGCATGCCCTTTTCTAAAATGGAGGCAGCAATGTCAGCACCATTTTTGGAAGGGCAGCTTGTCTGCGCATGCGCCAAATGCCCACTGCGCATGCCCAGAACAGCTGCCCTTTCTAAAAGGGCGGCGATGCCGTCGCTGCCATTTTGGGAAAGGGCGTCTGTGTGCAGAACGCTGGGCGTTTTGCACATGAGCAGCCATTTTTTATTTTTTTACTTTAGGACCGAACTGAAACAGGCTTCTTGTTGCGCTGTTCCAGTTGGGTACGGATGAATTTGAATCCATCCAGGGCAGGTACGGATTTAATCCGAATTCCCACCCCTCGTGTAATGAGTCAGCCAAGATGAGCCTTACCCAACAAAGACGCGAGGATCGGTCCGTCCACGGGGTCCATCAGGAGAGCGTCTTTCTCGTAGTATTTACTAGAACAAAAGAGAGAACAAGGACACAGCAGAGGAGAGTTAGAGAGGCTGGAGAGATAGGCCGGAGATTAGTCATCCCTTCCCTTGGTCTCTTCCCAGCAGGTGCTGCCTCTGATCTCAAGCATCACTTACTGCCGGGAAAGGAGCCCACAGTGGGATCTTTGGCTCCTCCAGAGCGAGCTATTGTGATTGGTTCGGTTCTAAACCCTCTCTGGAGCTGGGCACCAGGTAGAGCCACAGAGCTAAGATTCACTCGTCGGCTGTGCAGGCTAATTCCACTTACAGCAGCAGCCTCCTCTATTCCCCATCTTGGCAAGGCCCTCAAAGCTCTCCTTGTACAGCAGAAGCATTGTGAATCCACGGAGCTGGAAATCCATTGCGCCTGGGGCTTGCTGGATTTGCTGATCAATAGAAAGCAACGCCTGCGTAGCGAGAGGGACAGTCGCAGAACCATGTGGGCAAAAGGCAGGGACACTTACCTGCTGTTTTCCACTAGGTGATGGACAATTTTATCCAGGACCTTCTCGAAGAGCGCGGTGCGAATCCAGAGGTATTTGATGGCCTGGGGAGACAGGTTCGGGAGCTTCTGGACCTTGCGGACATTCTCCTGGTAGCCTGAGACCTGGTTTCGTCTTCGCGGACACAAGACAGAACACAAGCGTTCAGGCTTACCGGCCAAGGGAATCGAACAGCTGAGAGCTGGCCGCCCCCCAAGGCAACAGGCATGTGGGTTGTGCAGTTTCCCCGTAACTAAGACGGCGGCAGAGGGAGATGAGTTCTGAGATGGGTTTAGCAGCCAGGTGCAGGCCTCTCCTGGGGGAACCTGCACCCACAAGGAGCTGGCCCCACCCAAGAATAAAACCTCAGGACAGTTTCTCAGCACGCCACTCAACCCATTTCCATCTGGGAGTAATGCTGGGGTTGGAGTCTGCAGAAGCAAACCTTTGTTAAATTAGTTAGCAATAAAAGAACAATCAGAAAAGTAGGGCTAGATGAAGACTAGAAAAAAAACGCTTTTGCAAACAAAATAAGAAAAACAGAATTTGGGAATTTGGGAATTCCAAATTCTGACGTTCTCACTGGCTTCCTTTCCGCTAAAAATGCCAACCCTGGACGCTAACGCCATTAAAATTCATCCAACGGAAAGAAGAGCCGCTGCTTTCAAATGCTTTTGAAATTTCAATATTTTTTTTAATGAAAACTTTAAAAAAAACTTTACAGCTTTTTGAGAAAAGGTTTTGGGGAGGCTCAAAATCAATTTTGTCATCAAAATATCCTTTTGACCAAAAACATTGAGCCAGCTCAAATAAAGCCATCTAAGATAAGCAGGACAATATGGACAGACTCACTGCAAGCCTCTGTTTGAGTCTCACCCACCTGGGCACTTAGGTGGTTTGTTTCGATGAGGGTGGATTTTAGCAAATGCACGAGCTCTTTACTGAATTGGGGCCTTCATAAAATAGCCGGTTAGTCTCATCTCGGAGCTCGTTGCAACCAAAAATCTAGAAACTCTATCGACCAGGCTCTGCGCTTGACGAGCAGGCGGAGTGTAGCATTAGACCGCTTTCTCGACAGGCGTGAATGCGCACCCATCAGCGCTGCGGGGAGGTCAGGGACTCAAATGATGCACAGTTTCCGTCTCATGAGAGGGGTGGATGCGCAGAGCTTTGCAGCATCCGGCAGAGTACACCAGATGCACATGTTTGCCGGCAAAGTTCCACCCTTCTGCCCTTCTCGCAAGACAGAAGCTGCGCGTCATTTGAGTCCCAGACTTCCCCGCGGCACCGATGGGGGAGTATTAATGCCCTTCAACTTGGGAGACCAGGGTTCAAATCTAGTTTTAGCCTGGGGCAAGTCACACTCTCTGAGCCTCAGCTTCCCCATCAGCTTGGGGAATTTAAATTTCCCCCAACTGAACGGGGACTTTAATTAGTCCCCATTAAAAGGGGGCTAATAACGGCCTGCCTCACAGGGCAGAAGGGGTGAGGGGTGTCTGGGATGTGGGGTTGGCGTACAGAGATGGGATCAGAGGCAGGAGATGTGGATCAGAGAGGGAGAAACAAGGGACCAGGTTGAGGGCAAGAGAAGAGGAAGGTCTGGGAACAAGGCAAGGCACAGAGCAAGGATACAGAGAACAGGGGGGAGAGAATTGCTCTTCTCAGCTTCTGGAGGCATGGCAGAGGCTGGAGGCGGACATGAGGAGGGTGACTAGGGCCTGTGTCAAGATGAAGCAGTCCAGGATTCAAGGCCTGGGTTGTGAGGGTAAACTAGATAAAGATTATGAAGTACTTTGCATACTGAAAGTGCTATAAGAACGATAAATAGTAATCATCTCCATTTGGGCATCTAGAGAAAGGTCCCATTGCAAACCAGAGGGAGGCGCTGTCTGTACTTTAAAACCCGCTGCTGCTCCGCTGTATTTCCCTCTGACTCTGCCCCTCAGCCCAGCCCCCAAATAGATGGTCCCCAATATCTGTAGCTCTGGGCCTTGTGCTTGCCAAGTCACTGAGGTGTTTATGAACATCCCGCTGGGGGGGCCACCTGGGCCCATTTTTAAGGAACAATTATGAAAAATACATGTTGTGGGGCCTGCACTGGCACCTAAGGTGCCGACGTAGGCCCTGCAACATGTATTTTTCATAAGCGCTCCTTACAAATATGCCCAGGTGGCCCCCCTCCATCCCGCCCTGGCTCTGTACCCTGCCGGCCTGGCAAGAGGCTTAAGTGTTCTCGAGGAACTGCTCCAGATCCTGGACCTTTCTGGAAAGCTCTTCCGCCAGCGGGAAGCTCTTCCCCACCTTCATGAAGAGGGCGGCTATCTTGTTGCTGCGCAGGAATCCCGCCGCTCTCCGCCTCAGGCTGTGCAGGATACAGGCCTCCACGGCCGCTGGAAGGAAGCAGAAGAGTTCCCTGGGGCGTCAGCAGCCCATTCGCTTGGGGGCACCGGCCGCCTTGCTGCTGTGAGGGGAGAGCTGGGGAGGCTCCCAGCCCAACAGGCCCCGGCCTTGTACCCCTGAAAGTGCATCTGGCGAAAGAGACTTTGCGAGGAGACTGGGACGTGCCGTGCGAGGGGGGACAGGGTGGGAAGGGGCTTGCACCAGGCAGAGACAGGACAGGAGAGGGGGCTGTGCAGAAACCCCAGGGCTCCCAGCTCGCATCAGAACTAAAATCAGACGATCTGTTTCTGGCACGACCCAAAAAAAACCCCAAACCAATTCCTTCTCAGGGCAGGGGGCTACTCGGGTCTCTTCATTTTATCTTCGCCCGGGGCCCCGCCAATTCCGAGCCCGGCCTGCCCCCACCCCGTCCCAAGGAGTTAGAAGGGCTGGGCAGGATGCTGATTATGGTTACAGCGGCGAGGTCTCGGGGGCTCCGCTCTCACATACAGCCTCGCCGACCGCAACGGGGCGGCTCCCCGCGGCAGAGGGGTCAGGAAGGAGAGAGACGCAGCCAGAAAGGGAAAAAGGGGACTCTCTGCCTAACCAAATCCAGCTTCAGTTCCTTGAATCGTCCAGAATCCTACAGCTAGTAGGGACCTCGAGGGTCCAAGCCCCTGCTTGGAGACAGGAGGGCAGCAGCTACAGCATGCCCAACACGCAGCTGCCCGGCCTCTTTCTGGAAAGCCTCTAGCGACAGAGAGAACCTCCCACCTCCCATCGCCCAACCCCTTTCCTGCATCCCTGGGATTCTGCAATCGGTCAAGGGCCGCCCGGGGCAGGAAGCTACAAGGAAACACAGGGAGCTGGACAGCGACGCAGGGCAGCAGGCAGCCAGCTCTCGAGAGAAAATTGTTTTTAAATGAACCTTCAAATGTGAAAAGATTGAGATTCTCCAAATAAACCAGAGTGGCAGAAAGGACAAATTGGGTTTTTTTTAATCCAGCCCCTCCCAGGCTCTGTGACAGTTACCAAGGCAACACACACCGCGTCAGGCTTCCTAGAACCCCGGAGCCCTCAGCTGCACCTGACAAAAGGCTTCACACCCCAACTGGAGTCACCGCCGGCGACTGACGAGCCCGCACACCTGGCCACTTGCGCGGCGTCCCTACAGAGGAGGCCACGCCCGGCCATGGGGGCGCAGGGCTCGCGTCGGTGCGGTACGTGCCGATGCCTTTCGCCCTTCCTGACTCAGCGAGAAGGCGGTGTGGGAGTCCTGTCTCTACTGCCAAGAGTCTTGCTCGGGGTTTGATCAGGATGGATGTTTGGTGTCAAGCAGCGAATTTATTAAACAAGCTAAATCCAAGCCCGAGCTAATAGAATACAAAACCACCCTCTCCGAGGTAGAGCTGGGGACTGATGGAACAAGCTTTCTGGCAGGCAAACACAGCTAGGCACAACGTTGCCTAGAGAACTGAAATAGAACCAGGCTAACCACGGGTGAGGGCTAAGCTGGTGCCTTAGGCACAGCTCCTGCTCGCAAAGTCTATTCCCCAGTAACCAGATTAGCTCCTTGCAACTAGGAGTGGACATTTGCAGCCCTTGTGCAAGTCCCTGTTGCCGCTGTGGTGACCAAACAGATGAAAGAAAGCCACAAATTGATGGCCAGCCAAGCACGGCTCACAGGGGGGGGGGGGGAATCCACTTAAAACAGCTGAAGGGGAGGCATGATTTTTAAGTAAGGCACAAATTCTCCTCACGGACGAACCTTCTGTAGGATGCCGAGCACTCTTTGCCATCCCCAACAGACCATCTGTAAGGAGGAGGTGGCTGGAACTGGTGGTCCCAGGGGTGGGGTGGGGGGTTAGGTTGTGGTTGGTTCTATTAAGCCACTGTTGCACCTTGATTTTGGCCCAGGGGTGGCTTTCTCGACCCCTCTGTTCCTGGGCACCAGGGCAGCAACGCAAGGCACCATCGCAGAATGTTGGAAAATAAAACATTCCTGTTTGGGGGGGTGGGACTGAAGTGTTGTTTTCACAGAAATAGGGGCTAGCTGGACTGGAAGTAACAGGGCAGAGAACTAGGAGTAGCTGTGGACCGTCGGCTGAACCGGAGTCGGCAGTGTGAGGCTGCTGCAAAGGCGGCGAATGCCGCTGCAGGCTGCATCAACAGAAGCCTTGTATGCAAGATGCAGGAAGTCATTGGGCTGCTCTGCTCAGCTTGGGTTCGTTCCGCGTTGTAAGAATCCAGGCTTAAACCAGGGCTGTCAGCGCGACCGCCCTGGCGAGATCTTCCATTGCGCCCATTGAGTGCAATGGAAGGCTGTAGCCCCTCCCTCCACAGCACGTCCCATACGTGCTGTGGACAGAGGAGTTCAGCCGCCCAAATCACATTTTCCATAGAGAAATGCTTTGGGCGGCTGAGCAGCTGAACCTTTTTGTCCCTTCGGGGACCCACTCCCTCTCCCAGCAGAGTGGGTGGGTCCCCGAAGGGAGAACGAGTTCAGCGACAGCTACAGCAGCCTCTGCAGCAGCTTAGAGGCTGCTGTAGCTGTCATAAACGGCGGCACATTTTTTTGTTTTGTTTTTTTAAACTGTTGAAGCAGCGGCGGTGCCCCCGCAGGACTTTGGGGGCACCGCCCATAATTTCCTGCAGGGGGAGCCGTCCCTGCTTAAACCGGGGCCCAAGGCTCCGCTGCTGGCTCTGTAGCAACACCGGCTTCCAGTCACACACTCTTCCTCAGCCTTGCTCCACACACCCAGCTTCCTGATTGGCTGCTGACCTGTATATAAGGCCGGGCAGTAGCCACAGATCATCAGTCACTTCCTGCATCTTTGCCACCTGTGTCTTCTCCTGATGTTTCCATGTACCTTGGACAGGCCCTGCACTCCCCAATCCGGGTGCGACTTCTAGGCCAGCGGGAGGCTGGCCCTTCAGAGCTTCCTTCCTGGAATCCGGTTTTTCTGCCCCACTGCCTGCTCTGCTTGTCTGTCCAGTGAGTCCGTCCCTCAGTCTGCTTTGTCTGACCGTCCAGTCTGTCCATCTGTCTGCCTCGTCCGTTCGTCTCCCTGTCTGCCGTGCCCCCTTGGGTCCGTGTGTTGATCCCCGCTCCGGACCTTTTAGAAGTGACCCTGCACTGCTGCGCCGCACCAAGATCCTGGGCCCGTTCCCACCCAACATATCGCGGCACCCATCTCACACGGACTCTCTGTGCCCCCAGCCCGTGCTTCTGACACACGTTCCATTTCAGGCAGCCCATTTTAAGAAGGACGTAGGAACACTGGAGAGGGGCAGAGGAGATAAACATTTTTAAACACAAATCCTATGAGGAGAGGTAGAAGGATTTGGGGATGTTCCGTTTGAAGAAACGACAACTAAGGGGGGATATGATAACAAGCTATAAATATCTGAATGGTCACCGTAAAGAAGGTGGAGAAGGATTCTTCTCTCTTGCTGTGGACAAGAGGCCATCGGGTCAAGCAAAAGAAAGGGAGATTTAGACTGAACCTCAGGCAAAAGAATCCTGATTGTAAGGGCAGCCAGGCAGTGGCACAGGCTGCGTAGAGACATTACGGATTCTCCCTCATTGGAGGTTTTTCAGAAGAGGCTGGATGAGCCTTCACCGAGCAGGGGGCTGGACTCAGTGACCCACTCTCTGATTTGATGGGATGAAAATGGCTGCTCTCAAACTGGCCTCCTGATACCAACCTCATCGTGTCATTTCATTCTACATCAAAGCAAAATTAAAAGCGTCATTTCAAAAGGAAGATGCTTATTTGGACGTTTCTTCTCAGGGAAAAAACAAAACCAGAATTTTTGCCTGTAATTTTTCACAGCGGGGGGAAAAAAACAAAAAACCAAGTCTCTTTCATGCGGCTGGGACTTCTCGTCGGGGGCGGGGAAATCATCTGTTTTGACAAAAGAAAAACAGCAAGGAAATCTTCATGGCAATCGCCACGCCCTTCTCCCCATACGCAAGCTCCGTCCTGACCTGGCCTTGTCACACACACCCCGGGAAATAACCTGCAGCCAATCATGCTAAGAACCATTCAAATGCCTAAACAACAGGCAGGAGCGATGTTGCCATGATCCCACTGGCTTTGACGCAGTGACGTCAGACGGGTCGATGGCCTGGGGAGTTTAAAAATGCTCCCCTAGTCAGAGTCGAGCTGATGCTTTGCTGCTAAATATGAAATCGGAGAAGAGGAGCTATTTACCAGGAGGCAGAGACACACACATGGCTACTGGGGAGGAACTAACCCAGACTGTCAGCGATGGCTCCCTCATCAGCCTGGACAGAGGGAGAGGAATGCGATGGGTGTCGACACTCATTTATTTTCTCCAAACCTTTTGGCTCCGTAATTGGGAGAATTGGGCTGCTGGGACAAGCTGCCCTTTCCCCACTGAGCCCAGGGCTTTGCTAAAGGAGATTTTAAATTTTGTTAACTAAGTGCGGGCACCGAAAGCGGGAGAGCGCGAGCTCGGAAGGCCAGGAGCCCTGACAGGTAGGAGGGCAGCGCTGCCATGCAAGCCCCGAGGGGAGCATTGCTTATTATGCGAACGGCAGCGGCTGCTGAGCCAAGCAGCTCATTCAAATACACAGACAAGAGGCTGTAAATACCCCGAGGCCGCCGGAACCCAGCTGCATCTTTAAGGACGTAGGCCAACAGCCAATGAGCCCCCCGCCCCCTCCTTCCCCGATGCCTCGAGGCTTGCGGCCCTTGGCGGTATAAGTGAGCAAGGGCTGGCAGAGAATGGGGTCAGGAATAGGGACTGATGGGGGATGGCAAACCAAGCCCCTTTAAATACCCCCAATGCTTGTGGAGCCAGAGGGTGAGACTTTTCAAGGGCAGATTTGAACCCCGTCGCATCAGGGTTGTTTCACAAATGAATCACTGCCGATACCCCTCAGTGCTGGCCTCCAGACCCTGCCTACCGCTGGTTTCCAGCCTGGAACAGGGACCACGGAGCACGGTCGTCAACGTTCTAAACGTCCGCAGCTCGAGGAACAGCATTTTAAAGCTTTTTGACCCTGAAGTCTTCCCGTAGGAGCAAGCTGCTGGATGAACCTCCCTTTCCCGCGTGAACCAGAAGTGCTTTTTCCATATGAGCAGCCGACAACATGGATTGTCCCAGCCTCAGGAATGGAAGGTAGGCTCTGTGTGGAGTGGGACCGCAGGGCAGGGTGGTCGCCGGTGACGGTAGGGGAGCAAAGATGACTTACCCCTTTGCTAGCTCTTCACAGCCCCCCTCCTTGTGCATCTAACATGAGAGAGAAGTCGACTCTCTTGGGACGGAAGCATCTCCTTCTTCTCCACTAGAAGACTTGGATGAAGAGCTGGGTTGACTGGCTCCTAGTCCAGCAATGGTCGCCAGCAGATGTCCCTTGCCGAGGGCACCTGGTTGCACACAACCGGGCTACTCTCCTTGGGACGGACTCCTGGATACGGAACCAAGTAATTCCAAGGCCCTGCACCCCCTGTTCAGCCGGTTGCTACGTCCAGCAAAGGGGGAAAGAACAGGGGAGGGAAATGCCCAGCGGGACAGACTTTGCCGGCGTCTCCGTTGGCCGGAAATGGAAATCAGAATTTGTATTTCTGAGCGGTCTCTGTGCCTGGCGGAGAAGCAGCCGCCATTCAGCCCAGGATAGAGGCACAAGGCTGCAACCTACTCGATAATGAGGTGGAGGAAGGTGGGAGCCATGACTCTGTGAGGCCCAGGGGAGGGTGTCGAGGCCTCTCCCCAAATTCTGCACAGTGAGCCCCAAGGCCTCTGCTGACAGCAGGCCAGGAGGTGTCAGGGCCAGGTCTTGAGCCCAGGAAACCTACCTGAGAGAGGGGAGGTTGGCAGCCTTCCAGCTACCAGCGTGGACTTGCCCCCCTCCCCGATACGGAGTCCGTTCCTTAAATATCTGCACAGGTGGCAAACCCTACGGTGAATACCTGAAGGCCTGGTGACTCTGGAGATTCCCAGTCTGTCAGCCTGACACAACCGAACCAGTCGAAAAGCACCGTTTGGGCCCCATGGAGCTCCACCGCTCCAACCCCAAAGAGACATTTCTACAAGGCCTGGGAGAGCGACCTGGGCCTCCACCGCCTTCCCGAGATTTCCTCGGGTGGCATTTGCCGGTGGGGAAAGGTGGAAACATAGGAGACGTCTTAGGATGCTCCTCTGATGGGGGAGGATCCCACGCCAAGCTGCGCACCAGCAAACAGAGAGAGATCAAGCAGGAAAAGGAAAGCTGGGAGCCCAGGCAGTGTCTGGGCTCAGTGTAGCCTTCTAGGAGCAGAGGCTGTTGCTACCCAGGCTCACAGCATCCATTGCGCTGTAGGGGCTCCTGCTGTTGCTATAGACACCACACCGGGAGCCTGCGTGGGCTCCGAGGAGACAGAAATCAGACAAGGGAGATGGGATTCTGCAGCGGGGTTAAAATGCCCCTTTCAAGCAATGCGTGCAAGGTGGAACCCAAGGTGCAGAGAGAGACGCCTTCGGGGACTGGCTGCTTTTCACAACCCATGTTTCCTGAGGTACCACAGAGGCCAGCCATAGTTTGGGGGGCAGGGAGGGAAGGCCCCGCTTTCACCAGTAGCCTGGCTCTCTTCGGTACCTCGGAGCCACAGGGACCCACATCCAAGGGTGCACCTAGAAACTGGGCTCCTTCCCTCCAAGGTGCTACTTTCCTGCCCTGGAGCTTAACTGTCAGGAATTTGGACTCCTACGGGTCTTGAACCCACTGTGGGCCTAAGGGTGAAACCAGACATCATGCTAACTCCACTTTAACATTTCTTAGGCGTGTTGCAGGACTGCACAGGGCACCGATGCAGCCCTGCCACGGGCGTAAGAAATGGTGAAGCGGTGTTCAAGTGTAGATAGTGCTATGTCTGTTTTCACCCCAGGAAGCAGGAAGGTTTGTAAAGCACCAGGTACATCGCTGGCGCTATAGAAGCTTATAATAAAATAATAATAAAAATTAATAACCATAGTGTCACAAAGTCTCATGCTGGCCAACTGGAGGAACTGCAGGTAACCTCCCCCGAGCCATCTCTGATTGGCTCAGAATGACCCCTCTCCAGATTGGTTGCCACCAAGTATAAAGCTTCCTGGGTCAGCTCCAACTCTTTGGTCAGAGCAGCCCAATGGCTCCAGGCTCACTTCTGTTCTTACTTTTCCCTGCTCGTGCCTCTTGCTCCTGCTCTCACTCCTGCACTGATCTACCTGGCTTCTAAAACTCTGGCCTTGTTTCCCGATGCCACCTCCAGTTCCAACTGCTCCCCGGATAGGTGCCCCCTCAGGCTGCCCTTCTAGCCCTGGATCCCTGCACCCCCAATCCTCGGGCCTCACACCTGAGACTTCCCCCAATCCAGACGAACCGAGCAGTGGCCCCAACATGCCCACCTTCTCCCAGCCTTGATTACGGCCCTTACAAGGTTGCGTTTATAGTCAACAACAAGAGTTGTTATTTAAAAAGGAGCCGGTGCTGCTATCCCATCCCTCCCATCTCTGCTGCTTCTCTCCAGGAAGGACCCTCCTTTGGTCTCTGCAGCCCGAGGCCACAAGCTGCTCTTTAATTCTTGCAAACGAGAGGTTCCTCCTCCCATGAGGGATGAAATAATGGGCAAAAAAATCAGATAGAAGAATCCCATTTTCCCACTTGCGTCATTGAAAATCAGGCCTGATTATCTACAGTGCAGCTGCAGGAACAAACAGCATTGTTTTCCAGACGGGTCGATACATATCTTAGCCCCTGCGAGACAGGGCGCTGGGCTAGCTTTGCGTCTGCAGAATTATTTGGCTTTGAGCCATCTTACAGCCCGAGACGTTCCCAAAGACAGCAGCCGCAATGAGAGCCTGCAAGCCACTGGTGATTCCTATGGATTTCTAATCCTCTCCAATACCGAGCTCTCGCCTCTCAAACTCGTTTGCTGTTGGGCACAGATTCCATCCTTGTGGTTCTCTCAAACTGCATCAAGCCAAGGCTGGTTTTGCAGCACTGAGTAAGACACAACTGGGAAAACTCGGAGAGGGTTGGAGGTTACCACACCCACACGTTGGGGGAAATCTTTGTAACAACCATGGGTGAAAACAGACGTAACGCTAATTCCACTTTAACATCTAGATGTGTATAAGACCCATATTCAGCACCTAACCTGCGCAGGATGCAGTCAACTCAGCAGTCACAAGGTACAGACAGATCCGACCAGAAACTCGGCTGAGTGGGAAATTACACAGCCTGGAAACAAGAGTAACAATCTTGCCTGAACCGATCAAGCTCAACAATTCAGAGGGAACATCTAGTTAGATCCTGACCTCGCTGAAACCAACAGCCCAATCCCGGCTATCTTTAGCGGTTCACCATTGGCAAGACGGACAGAACAACCCGCCACCATTCAAGATCCAGCTAAAGGAACCGGTTTCCTGGCTTGTCAGCGTGGCCTCTGGACGATCAGCCAAGGGGTCAGGCGCGAGGGAAGGAAGGTTGGTCTGGTGGTTAGAGCATCAGGCAGACACCTGGGTTCGAGTCTCATTCCTGCTACAGACTCCCCTGCACAATCGGCACAAGTAAACACAACGCAGGGAAACCAAGAATCAAATGATAATAGATTAAAAAAACAAAATCCAACCAAAGTAAGATAGATGCGCAAGAGCAAGCACTAAGGAAATTAATAATAATCTTTATTTTTATATAGCGCCCCCTCCCCCCCACCATGGCACTCAGAGCACTTTACATATAACTAATAAACACAACTTTCAATCCGTACAACAACCCTGTGAGGTAGGTTAGGCTGAGAGAAGATTGTGACGGGCCCAAGGTCACCCAGTGAGTTTCTGGCTAAGGCGAGACTTGAACCCAGGTTCACCACCATCACCACCCGCCACTCCAAGTACTGTGCACTTAGCCATTACAAGAAAAAATGGAATGGAGCAGTTATTTAAAATACAGAACTCCTGGACTGCGGAAGGGCAGCTCCCTCTGGGGTAAACCGTGCCCAGTCAAAATGCATCCGTGCGTAGGAGAGAAAGTAGGAATCGAAAACTGCCGCAGGGAAAGCTGGCTGGAGCTCCTTCCACTGGAATCTGGCCAGGACACCTGGGTTATTGCAAAGAGAGAAGAACTAATGGCTCCAAGTGGCCAGGGCCTCAGGTTTATGTTTCATTTAGGAGGCAGCACAGCTTGCAGATGAGTCTAACTGTTAAACCAGAGGGAATAGAGTCAGCACAGTGTCTTGCTGTCCTAGGGGTTCTGCAGACAAACCCACCGGGGGGGGGGGGGCTGCTGAGCTAACAGACTGACCAAATCCCAGTGCAATGGTGCTAGGGATGCCAGTATAAGCTTGCCCTTTATTAACGCATCCTCCCTGCAGCTGCTGATAGTCCTCCAGGTCAGGATGGGAGGGAAGCAGATACCCCCCCACCAAGATTTCCTGGAGAAAAGGACACAAGTCTCTCCCAGGAATTTTACACGGTGGCTTTGCGTAATCTCTCGATTGCAGGCACAGAGGCGAGTGAGCCTCCCTCGGAGAAAATTGCTCTCTGCCAATTGTAGCTCTGCAGAAAATAATGAGGTGTTTGCGCCCCTTGTTAGGAGAGGAAATTAAAGGGGCAATTAGCAGCCTAGCTGCAGGTAAGGCCCGAGGAGAGGGAAATGCAGAGCAGCCTTTGAGAAAGTATTTCCTTGTAAAGAAGCACTCCGACCCACCCCAGCTGGGTGCACAGCGAGTTCTAATAAGCCAGATCCCCCGGCTAGAGAGAGCCCCATTAACAAGGGCATGTGAGCTCAAGACCTGCATTAGCCTCGGCCCCCAAAACGCAAACAGAAAATACCGAGTCTCTCCATTTGGTCCAGTCAGGGAGGATGCAGCGACAGCAACCGAAACCTCAGGGATCGGCAGAGAGATGAACAGCTGAATTTCCTTAACGTTGCATAACTAAAACCGGCCTTGGTCAGTGTTGCGGATGGGGAAATACAGCAATGCCTGCCATACTCCCTCAATGCATCGTTCCTTGGCCCCGTAACCCTTCCTTGCGTCGAACCCGCAGTCAGCCCTCGTGCAGGGGGGCACATGGGGCGGCACACTGTGGCCTGATCTTTGGAAATTAGAACTAGGGTTGCAATGTCTTGTGGCTGGACCGCCTACAGGACTCCCTACCATAGTCCAAAAAGTGTTCTAGGTGAATCAGCACCACCTCATCATTTCCTCTCTCTTGGGCCCAGATCCTGCACCCCCAAGGCAATGTAGGAATGTCAGTGTCACAGGTTGGAGGGTTCGCATCCCCCACCTTTACCAGGTTTGAGTGACTCAGTTTCCCTCGCGCACAGCCCACTTGAATCAGTTTTTCTCTCTGGCCGATTCAAGCCTGCCGCGGGGACAACCCCTTTGTCACCCAAGGGCCCGGTCCTTCCCGTTTACAGACTCTCTATTCTCTGGGGTCCCGAGAGCTTGTAAGCTCAAGTTGCTCACTTGTGTCTCCAATGTTAGACACAGACACTTCTTCATAAAGATAAGAAGCAAGTTTATTGATTACATAAGCAAGATAGTTGATACAGAGCGGTAACTAGAAATCAAAGGTAAATATAACGCATTCCTAACCTATACTGGTTGAATTCCTAGATAAGACTCTTACCCTACAAAGGTCCATAAGAATCCGTGCATACACAGCCAGTTTGGTGATGTTGGCCGGGCTCCAGTTCTTAAGGTTAGAAATCAAAGTCCTGGTCTCAGTGCATGTCTTCCAGCCTTGCTAGCGGGCAGGATCCAGGATGCAGATGAGATTGCTCCAGATGGCTCTGTCCAAGCGGTAGCGAAGACGGCTCAATGGCCCTGGCTTAAATAACAATTCTGAGTCCTTTGTTTGAGCTTTCCCACTCATGAGCTTGTGTGTTTCCTGGCGTAGGCAACCCAGGCAAATGGGAAGCTTCATTTGCAAGCAAATGGGTTTCTGTCTGACTAGGCTTCCCAAATACACATTCTTTAAATTGTCTACACTTCCTGGAGTTTCCCGACTGTCAGTTAACAGCACATAATTACATGAACTGAGCTGTCAGTTCTCAACATTACATCCATGTTTGACCTCCAGCTTTACATATTTACTAGGCTTGTAGCCTGCATGTATGCCAGTATCACACGTTGGTGACCCTATGTTCCTTCGTGACAGTCAGCTCCAGCCTCCTTGCTCCAGTACGATAGAGTACAGCTAGCTCTGGGCATACACAATGCCGGGGACCCTTTCTCCTCCCTGCTGGATACAGCTGTCTCTGCCGAGGGCCGTAGCTATTATAGCAGGGACTGACGGGGACTGTCAGAGCTACAAGCATCTCTTCGTCTTGAGCCGCAATGCCAGGATATTTCAAGCTCCCGTTGACTTAGAGGCAGACGTAACCCACGCTCACACACGTATCAATATGCTGATGACACCCAATTATAGCTCTCTTTTTCATCCGACTCAGGCCCGGCAGTCTCGGTGCTTACCCCGGTGTCCGTCGGTTGCGGAGGATTGGATGAGGGCGAGTCGCTTGAAGTTGAATCCCAACAAGATGGAAGTGATGGTTGTGGGGAGGGCCGGGGGAGTGGTGACCCCCATCATTGATGGGGTCCGTCCTCCCCTAGTATCTCAGGTTCGGAGTCTGGGGGTGCTCCTGAATCCGCAGCTCCGCCTGGATGTCCAGGTGGCGGTTGTGGCAAAGGGCACATTCTGCCAATTGCATCTAGTGCGACGACTTAGGCCGTATGTCTCGGACTCAGACCTTGCCACAATCATCCATGCTTTTATTACCTCAAGATTACTGTAGCGCGTTCTACGTGGGGCTACCCTTGGTGACGGCCCAGAGACTGCCGATGGGGCAGAAAGCGGTGGCCCGTCTCCTTAAGGGACGAGTCTTCATGAGCACATTACTCCAGTTCTCCGTTCTCTGCACCGGCTGCCGATAGTCTTCCGGGCCCGATTCACGGTGTTGGTTTCGACCTTTAAAGCCCTAAATGGCCTGAGCCCGGCCTACCTGCAGGACCGCCTCACCCTCCGGATTCCGGATCGGCTTCGTCAGTCGGCCGGGGGCATCCTCCTCGAGGTTCCCTGGGTTTCCCGGGTGTCGACCATGAGGAGGGCGTTCTTGGTGGCCGCTCCACGGCTGTGGAACTCCCTCCCGTTGGAGGTCCACCTGGCCTCGGACCTCCCCTCCTTTCATAGACAGTCTAAGACCTGGCTGTTCCACCGGGCCTTTGCCGAGGGAAATGGGATGGGTGGGTTGGGTTAGGGTGGGGGTTTTTATTGTGGGGTTAATTTAATGTGGGGTTAATTTTATAAGTTTTTAAATGTTGTTAGCCGCCTCGAGCTGCGTGTGCAGGAGGGGGCAGCATATAAATGCATAAATAAATAAATAAATAAATAAATTAAATTAAATGTATGGACATAGCTTGGCTTGACTCATGCCAGGAGACAGTCATTGATTCCAGTGGGGCTACTCCCGTTGTTCTCAGGACATGTTCCAACGAACAGAGGGAAGCCAAAGAAACTACTCTGATTTAATGAAACAGATAACGGCTCCACTTTGGCAGTGTTCAGACAAACAGCATAAACTAAAGTAGCCCGGTTTCAATTTCTGCCCCCCTAGTTGAGACGATGTTACCCCGTCACCCCGCTAAGTGTCCACACAGACAGTTACTTTGAAATGCAAGCCACTTATCTCCCTACTCCTGAATAATGCCGGGTTAGCCTTCCGTTTGTGTGAACGCTTCAGGAGCAAACCAGAAGGCCCAACTACAATGAATTCATCAGAATGGGGCCTCATTTGCCATATCTGTGCTTGTGTAACTCCAGGTTTGGGGGTTTGGAATCTCGAGACAGTTTAAGAGGGTTTCCAAAACCACGCTGATCGACTGGAAACTGATGCAAAATACGCATTTTAAATCCCTCTCTCTTTAAAGCTGGCCTTTCCCCCAACAGCCTGACTGAACCACAGTCTCTGATTTCTCCAATATCCAGCTTGCAAATGGCTGCTCTTTACTTGCTGCAGTAAATGTCCGGGGATCTATAGCGCCTCCCCACGCCCCACCAAAATTGCCCTCGGAGCGCTTTACAACATAAAAAATATACCAATATAAAATACACCTAGAATAAAAATCCTGTTTAAAACAATGTAAATGGGAAAGGGGGAGGGAATGGACTCATAAAAGGAAACCAGCAGTGGATATTAAAAGCACGTGGAGAATAAATAAGTCTTCAGGTGTTTTTTTAAGGTGAGGGGGGAGGAACTGAGAGGGACGTCTGGAGGAAGCAAATTCCACAGTGAAGGGCCTGTCGCAGCAAAGGCCCAATCGCCCGCTGACTTACGGCGCGATGGCGGGATCCCCAAACAGCGGGTGGTTTGGTTTCTGAGTACAGATACCCATCGAGGGAGGCTCCAGGAGCAGGTCTTGAACACAGCCAAGGCCTAGACCATTCAGGGCCTTAAAAACCAGCAGCGCAATTTTAAACGCAATCCGCTGTCCCAGAGGCAGCCGCCAATGCAGAGAACACAAGGGGCCTGTCGCAGCAAAGGCCCAATCGCAGACCTCCTACGTCGCCTAGACAGAATTCTAGAGAGTGCTGGGGACGAGCCGGTTGTCGTGGTACATGTGGGTACCAACGACATAGGGAAAAGTAGCAGGGAGGTTCTGGAGGCTAAATTTAGGCTTCTAGGTAGGAGACTGAAGTCCGACTCCAGAACCTCCACGGTAGCGTTCTCAGAAATGCTCCCAGTTCAATGTGCAGGACCCCAGAGGCAGGCTGAGCTCCGGAGTCTCAAAGCGTGGATGAGGCGATGGCGCAGGGAAGAGGGAATGGGGAACATTTTGGGGAAGGGAGAGCCTATACCGACGGGACGGGCTCCACCGTAACCAAAGGGGAACCCGGCTGCTGGCGCGAAACGTTAAACTAAAAACTGGGGGAAAGCCGACAGGTGCTGAGCAGCACGTGGGTCGGGCTGAGGCAGCTGCAAAAGATGCCGTTATTTCAGGGCAATTAGAGCATCCTAATATAGAAGGCAGGAAAAATCTCCAGAGAGCTCTGGTGGTGGCTATATGTAAGAGACAAGATTGAGGCAAGCAGGATTAATGCTGTAAAGGAACCAATGAGGACAAGTGCAAAGTGATGCACGTAGGGAAAAATAACCCAAACTAGGCGTACACAATCCTGGGTACTAAGCTAGGAGTTACCACTCAGGAAGAGGATCTGGGAGTGACTGTGGACAATACACTGAAATCCTCAGCCCAGTGCAGCAGCGGTCAAAAAAGCAAACAGAATGTTAGGAGTTATTTGCAAAGGGCTAGAAAATAAAACTGAGAATGCCACAATGCCTATTACAAATCAATGGTGCGACCACACCTGGCATAGTGTGTGCAGTTCTGGTCGCCCCATCTCAAAAAAGACATCGCTGAACTAGAAAAGGTGTAGAGAAGGGCAACGAGAATGATAGAAGGTATGGAACGGCTTCCGTACAAAGAGAGGCTTGACAAGCTGGGTCTCTTCAGCTTAGAGAAGAGAAAACTGAGAGGGGACATGATAGAGGTTTATAAAATCTTGAGCAGTGCGGAACGAGTAGATCGGGAACGGTTATTTACCCTCTCAAATAGCACTAGAACTAGGGGACACTCCATGAAACTAGCTGCCGGCAGATTTAAAACAAATAAAAGGAAGTACTTTTTCACT
>QEPC01002388.1:3682567-3701851 GCA_003113815.1 Sphenodon punctatus
GGCGGGAGTCACGGGCGGCAGCAGCAGGAGGCCTTGCTCTGAGCACCGCTACCGCTGCAGAGGAGGATGGGGAGAGAGGCGCCCCACCCTGGAGGCTCTCACCCCACCTCCCCACCCTTGCTGTGCCCCCTTCCCTCCTCTCCCTGTTAGAAATAAATGGATTGCTCCGCCCCTTCGTAGCGTAACTCCACCCCCTGAAGAGCATGGTGACAGGGTTACATCAGAATGAGGGTGGGGTAATCCCTTTGCCCGGCCCCCTAACTGGGAGAGGAGGGAAGGGGGCGCAGCAAGGGTAGGGAAGCAGGGCCAGAGCCTCCAGGGTGGGGATGGGGGCCAACCCCCACTGCAGCCCCTTCCCCACTGCCACTGTAGGGGCCCCCTCAATACACAGGGCTCTGCACATCCCTGGATCACCCCCAGCCACACAGAGAACTCTGCTGGCTCCCCCAGTCCTGGCCTGGGCCTCCCTCCCCCTCTCCGTCGCCCCAAACCATCGGGGCCCTAACCGAGGCTGCCACAGAAACAGCGCCCCGTTCCCAGGAAACAGCAGCCCGGCCCAGGTGGGTGCCCGTCCTGCCTCTCAGACGAGGTTTCTGACTCAACCCCATTCGCTTTCCGGCACAGAAACGTTACTGGCTGGAACGAGACCATTAGCACCAAAGGCCCCGGCTCTTTGTGCGCCGGAGCCTCTGATCCTGAGCGCTTCCCGGGGGCGGGGGGGGGGACACCGGCTTTCCGTCGCACATTTACACTTCAAACTCCCCCCTCAGACAGTCTCCCATTTCAGCAGCCTCTATTCCCCCCCCCCCCCAGCCTCTCTCATTTCCTCGCGCATTAATACCGATCCCCCAGTACGCGGTGTCTTGGCAGCTGGAACGGGGCTATTAACCAAGAGCCTGTCGGCTCCCATTCATCACTCGAACGAGAGAACGTCTCTCTTCTCTCCCTTTCCCCGCTCCCACCTGGGCAGGCAGCAAATCTCCATTTTAAACTCTGCTTTGCTCGAGCGTGTTTGCTTTCCAGGTTCCTTTCTACGCCGGTATTTACTCACGCCCGGCCTAATCTTTGTTTAACGCTGCCGCATCAATCGTCCGTTTCAAAGTTATTCCTATCGGCTAGCGATCCCACCGCGCCAACAAGTCGCCAAACTGGAATTGGCGGTCCTTATCTGCAGGACCGCCTCACCCTCCGGGTCCTGGACCGGCCCCTGCGGTCGGCCAGGAGCGTCCTCCTTGAGGTCCCCTGGGTTTCCACTATGAGGAGGGTGTTCTCGGTGGCTGGTCCGCGGCTGTGGAACTCCTTCCCGTTGGAGGCCCGCCTGTCCATAGGCCTCCCCTCTTTCCGTAGACAGTGCAAGACCGGACTGTTCCGCCGGGCCTTTGATGAGGGAGACGGGTGATGAGCGGGGGGTTGGGTTAGGGTTGGAAATCTTGTTTGGGTTATTATAATGTGTATTGGATTTACTGTTTTTATGGTTATTTTAAGATGTTGTTAGCTGCCCCGAGATGCGTGAGCAGGAGGGGGCGGCATAAAAATATGAGGGGTGGGTGGGAACTGAAGCTCCCAAGCAAAGCACCACAGCACGGGCCTAACTAGAAGCCTGTCCTTACAATACCAGGGGGCTACTCTGACCCATTGCTCCTCCCTTTCATCACAGAGAAAGCTCCCAGCTGAAATCTCTGGGTCAAAACAGACCCGCTGTGGCCTGGGTCCCGACAGCCCACGTGCTCGCGCACCGCCAGATGTTGGCCCGGGACTGCTGGGTCCTCGGAAAACTCCAAGGTCACAGCCCAGGCAGGAGTCAGCGTGGGCCGCAGCAGGCCGGCACATCTGTTCCAACCCACCTTCCCTGCCACAGTTTGGGGGCCGCCATGGCTCCCTATCATTGGCCGCCATGGCTGTCCATCGCGGTGGGCCCCCAACCCCCCACCTTTGTTGAGCTCCCCACCCTGCGCAGACCCACGCGGACGGCAGAATGGCTCTCCAGCCGCGGGTAGGATTGTTCCGTGCTCTGACCCAGCCCGGGGCGGGGCGGGGCGGGCGGGGGAGAGTGTGTGTTTGTGTCCCCTTGGAGGGGACAGGGAGTGTGTGTTTGTGTTTCTGTCTGCAGTGTGTACATCCACACTGTGCAGACAGGCAGCTCTTGCTCCTACCTGACTGCCGGACTCCACCTCAGCACAATCTAGCGACCCACCTCCTAGTAAGCCCTGGAGGTCCCAGGAACTCCCAACGTGGCTTTCTGGGGGCCCCTAGGATACCCACCTCCACCACAAACCTCGGGAGTGGTGGCAAGGCCCCACAGGAATGCTAGTCTCGTTATTGGGGCTCCCAGAGTCCGTTGGGATCAGCAGCAATAGGGCTCTGGGGGGGGCAGCACTTCCTGAAGGTCCCCCCCCCCTCACAAACCATGGTGCCTCTATTGTCCCTGCCCTACATGCAATGACCCATGCTATGGATTGCAAGGTCTTTGCTTCTGACCCATTTCCCTGGGATATTAAGAACACAGTCAGTGCCATCCTGGGTCAGCTCAATGGTCCATCTAGCCCAGTATCCTGTCTCCGACAGTGGCCTCTGTTGGTTACTTCCAGGGCTTAATTTGCGGGACTGGGGGCAGTTTCCAAGGCTTAGCTCCAGTAATTAGATTTAATGGGGGGGGGGGACTGAGCCCTGGGAAAGGTGCCCAATGGGAATGTGCTCCCCAAAATGTGACAGAGCTGGAAAAGGCCAATATTGGTCATCTTGGAGTTGGAAACAGAAGTCAGGAAAAAAACGGGTAGGTTATTTGGCTTTTCCATTAATGATTTTCCTGCCCCAGCTTTCCATTCAGCTGTAGCGAGGCAGGTGAGTCCTGTGGTTGGGCTGCTAGTTGGAGAACAGGATTCATTTGCCTACTCTGACAAAAAAGAGGCAGNTTTACTGTTTTTATGGTTATTTTAAGATGTTGTTAGCTGCCCCGAGATGCGTGAGCAGGAGGGGGCGGCATAAAAATATGAGGGGTGGGTGGGAACTGAAGCTCCCAAGCAAAGCACCACAGCACGGGCCTAACTAGAAGCCTGTCCTTACAATACCAGGGGGCTACTCTGACCCATTGCTCCTCCCTTTCATCACAGAGAAAGCTCCCAGCTGAAATCTCTGGGTCAAAACAGACCCGCTGTGGCCTGGGTCCCGACAGCCCACGTGCTCGCGCACCGCCAGATGTTGGCCCGGGACTGCTGGGTCCTCGGAAAACTCCAAGGTCACAGCCCAGGCAGGAGTCAGCGTGGGCCGCAGCAGGCCGGCACATCTGTTCCAACCCACCTTCCCTGCCACAGTTTGGGGGCCGCCATGGCTCCCTATCATTGGCCGCCATGGCTGTCCATCGCGGTGGGCCCCCAACCCCCCACCTTTGTTGAGCTCCCCACCCTGCGCAGACCCACGCGGACGGCAGAATGGCTCTCCAGCCGCGGGTAGGATTGTTCCGTGCTCTGACCCAGCCCGGGGCGGGGCGGGGCGGGCGGGGGAGAGTGTGTGTTTGTGTCCCCTTGGAGGGGACAGGGAGTGTGTGTTTGTGTTTCTGTCTGCAGTGTGTACATCCACACTGTGCAGACAGGCAGCTCTTGCTCCTACCTGACTGCCGGACTCCACCTCAGCACAATCTAGCGACCCACCTCCTAGTAAGCCCTGGAGGTCCCAGGAACTCCCAACGTGGCTTTCTGGGGGCCCCTAGGATACCCACCTCCACCACAAACCTCGGGAGTGGTGGCAAGGCCCCACAGGAATGCTAGTCTCGTTATTGGGGCTCCCAGAGTCCGTTGGGATCAGCAGCAATAGGGCTCTGGGGGGGGCAGCACTTCCTGAAGGTCCCCCCCCCCTCACAAACCATGGTGCCTCTATTGTCCCTGCCCTACATGCAATGACCCATGCTATGGATTGCAAGGTCTTTGCTTCTGACCCATTTCCCTGGGATATTAAGAACACAGTCAGTGCCATCCTGGGTCAGCTCAATGGTCCATCTAGCCCAGTATCCTGTCTCCGACAGTGGCCTCTGTTGGTTACTTCCAGGGCTTAATTTGCGGGACTGGGGGCAGTTTCCAAGGCTTAGCTCCAGTAATTAGATTTAATGGGGGGGGGGGACTGAGCCCTGGGAAAGGTGCCCAATGGGAATGTGCTCCCCAAAATGTGACAGAGCTGGAAAAGGCCAATATTGGTCATCTTGGAGTTGGAAACAGAAGTCAGGAAAAAAACGGGTAGGTTATTTGGCTTTTCCATTAATGATTTTCCTGCCCCAGCTTTCCATTCAGCTGTAGCGGGGGGCGGGGCTTCTGGGGTGGGGGGCGGGGCTTCTGGGGTGGGGGGCGTGGCTTCTGGAGCAGGTTTCGGTCCCAGCAATTCAATTTCTTTTTATAAATTAAGAACTGGTTACTTCCAAAAAATGAACGACAGGTCATCATCATTATTATTAGCAAGAATTTATATAGTGCCAGCAATGTACCTGGCACTTTACAAAGCAATGGAATAGACACGGTCCCTGCCCTACGGCTTACAATCTGAGAGGAGTGATCTGTTCTCTGCCGCTCACTCCAGCTCCTGACACTCAGAGGCTAAGTGCCCCCCAACCAACTTGCCTAACAGCCATTTATGCATTTCTCCTCCAAGGACTTATCCAGCCCTTTTTAAACCTCAGTGACGTTATCGGCCGTCGAGAGAGGGGGAAAGTTCCTGCCTCCCATGAAAAGCCCTTGAGAGGCCAACGGAGAGACAAGGGAATGATAAGAAACTAAGTAGAAGGAGAAGCAAGAGAGCGTCTGTCCTTCTGTGCGCGCTGGGAATGTCGTGAGAGTGGCAGGGGGTGGAGCTTATTGCCCAAGGGGTGGAGCTTATTGCCCGAGGGGTGGAGCTTATTGCTCGAGGGAGTGGAGCTTATCCATCATAGGCAGGTTGCAACGTTGGAAGGTATGCCGGGGCAAGGGCTCCCAGATCAGATCCAGAACAGAAGGGCACAGATCCAAGCCAGGACCAGGCAGGTCGAGGGAAGGACTGCAAGGGTCTCTTCCGGGGGGAAAGACACTGGGGTTCAGAGGAGGAGCACAAGGTCGAGAACGGAGGGTGAGCAGAGCAGAGAGCTTAGCAGCAAAGCAGGCCCCAAGTCAAGAGACAGGACACATCGCTTTGCCCAGCTTCCCACTGCTGCCAGAGGAGAGTCCACAAAGCACCGTCCAGGTGGAGTTACAGAGCAGCAGTGGCACTGAGCGTCCTTTCAGAACTCCCAGGGTCGGGGGTTCAAAGCCTGGCCCTTGCAACGGGCTCTTGGGAGCCTTTCCAGTCCCGTCCCCCCCCATCCTATAGAAACAGAAGCCCCGACTTCTCGCCTGGTGAGAATGGCCCAGCTACAGGAAAGGACGCTCCCCCCCCCCCCCCCCCGCACGTTATCACCCCGCGCCTGAGAACCTCCCAGCAAGCTGAGCCCTAGGGCTGTGTTTACGGCATGTGCCACCTGGGTCATTTCCCAGGCTCTCACCCCCACCGGCGTCTGGGGGCAGGACACGGCTCCAATTTGTGGTTGAGCTCGAGCCTGCAGGGCTAAATTCTAATCTCAGCAACCTGCATTCCAGACTCACGCCGAGGTAACTAATTGGGGACAGATTCTGCATTCGGGCGGGGGAAGGAAGAGGCTCTCCACGTGCCACTGGCTCTGCGCCGTGCCAATATCCTGCAGCGACACACTGAAAAACGGTGCTGCTGATAAGGCAGCTTTCCAGCAGCTAATCCAGCAGCCCATTAATAAAAGCACATGCCGGCAATCTAAACAGCTTCCAGTCTCTACCGCCCGGAGACTTGCAAAGCCGAGAAGTGCAACGGCTGCAGAGCTAACGTCCGTTCCTTGCACCTGCTGCCCTCGGAGAATGAAGTGCTTGGTCACCCCCTTCAAGTCTACGTTGGAGGCGGCCACAAGAGAGGCCTAGGGCAGGCGCCTACGTCGTGGGCAGCCTACCGCCGGGACCATGTGACGCCGCGCATCGTGTGGCCGGCGGCTGCCAGATGTTCCCCCCCGCCGTTGGACCACGGCTGCCCCTGAGAACGGCCCCTTGCGTTCCGCCGCACGGCAAGCTTCGCAACGGGGCTTTGAGTGGCGGCTGCCGTCGCCCGTCACGTGCTTCAACATCATGGTTGGGGGCAGGGTTTGGGGCAGGTTCGCGGAGCAAAGCGGGGCAAGGCCAAGGGCCTGTTTGTGTGGCCGGCGCCTCCGTGGCAACTGTCTGCCCAGCTCCCCACGCCGGCCCCACACTTTAGCAGCAGCGGGATCAGGCCCTCTCCAGCTTATCCGGCTGCCCCCATCGGCTCTTCCCAGATCTAGTTAGAAGCCACCGTTCTCCATTGCTGACAATGAACCCTCTTCTCACATCGCCTGCATTCACACGGTGGCTTCACGGGGCAGAGGCTGGCTTGAGTTATTTCGCAATGTGCTGGGCACAAGGCCGCTCACGGTTTGCCCAACTGTACAAGCCCTCCATCCCAGCCCTGTTGGCTGCTGCAGAAATTCTCCTGAAAGACTCCCCCCCCCCCCAAAAGCTCTTTGTTAAAAACATGGACACCAGCTTATCGCTAGAGTTGGGGGGGGGTGAGACTTTGGTTTTCAGAAAAAAGGTGAAATGTCAAAGTCCAGTTTCAAAATCAACCTTGAGATTATGGCAATTTTCAATTCTGCAGATATTGCAACGTGAAATGTCAACGTGCTTTGGGGACATTTTCCCTCAAATTTCAACATGGCTGACATTTTGTTCTATAAAAAGTTCTTTAAAGAGAGAAGGTGGCTGCCATATCGATCCCAAAAGGTAAGAGATGGAGACAAAGTACTTGAAATGATCTCTTATATCTTTGTGGGGGGAGTTTCAGGAAGCGACGCCGGCCGATGCGGTGGATGTCTTGGGGTCTGTGAGAGCCACCACTTGTGAACTTGATCCATGCCCGTCCTGGTTGGTGAAAGCCTCCAGGGAGACGTTGGGGACAGTGCTGGCGAGGGTGGTTAACGCGTCCTTGCAGCAGGGGAGGTAGAAACCATCGTTGGACATGGATGCGCTTGCCAGCTACCGACCTGTCTCTAAAGTTCCCTTTTTAGGGAAGGTTATTGAGCGGGCGGTGGCGATCCACCTCCAGGTGCATCTAGATAGCATCGGTTTCCTGGACCCTTTCAATCTGGGTTCTGCCCCGGCCATGGCACTGAGACAGCGTTGGTGGCCTTGGTCGACGATCTCCGCCGGGAGATGGACGCAGGATGTTCAACATTTCTCATCCTGCTAGATCTCTCGGCCGCTTTTGACACCGTGGACCATGGGCTGCTGCTGAGACGGCTGCGTGACCTGGGGGGTCTGGACGGGACTGTCCTTGAATGGTTCAGCTCATTCCTCTCGGGGAGAAGCCAACGGGTGGTGTTGGGGGAGGAAACATGTGGCTCCCGCGCATTATCCTGCGGCGTTCCGCAGGGTTCCATTCTGTCTCCATTATTGTTTAATGTCTATATGCAGCCCCTGGGGGAGATCGTGAGAGGGTTCGGGGCACGGTGTCACCAATATGCTGATGATACTCAGCTGTACCTCTCTTTTTCAGCTGACCCAGACCCTGCTGTCTCGTTGCTGTTCCAGTGTTTGGAGGCCGTGGCGGAATGGATGCGGCAGAGCAGACTGAAGCTCAACCCCGATAAGACAGAGGTGATGTTGGTGGGGAGAGCGAGGGAGGTGTCGGCCCCCCTGATTGGGGGCGGGTCGCCCTCCGATAGCTCAGCAGGTTCGGAGTCTGGGGGTGATATTGGACGCGGATCTCCACCTGGAGCAGCAGGTGGAGGTAGTGGCGAAGGCCGCTTTCCGCCAGTTGTATCTGGTGTGGAGGCTGCGCCCGTACGTCTCTGGCCTGGACCTGGCCTCCCTCATTCATGCCTTCGTCACCTCGAGGCTGGACTACTGCAATGTGCTCTGCGTGGGGCTGCCCTTGTTCCTGGTGCGGAGGCTGCAGCTAGTGCAGAATGCGGCGGCTCGTCTCCTTACGGGGACAGGCCGTAGGGAGCACATAACACCTGTGCTCCGGACTCTGCACTGGTTGCCAGTAGCGTGCCGAGCCAGGTTCAAGGTTTTGGTGTTGACCTATAAGCACCGGGGCTGTGTGGTCCGAAAGAAAGCTGGCATATTCTCACTAACAAAAGTTGGCCCAATAAAAAGTTCTCTTCTGAACTAGTTTGTCCTCGTGAAAAGTTTCACCACTTTTCATCAAAATTGTTCATGGATGAAAAAGTCGACCAAGTTCTGCTTATTATACCCAATAAATCCCTCAAAAGCGAGGAAACGTCATGGAAGGAAGCTTGACATAATCCAGTCTTGAAGTGAAGACCCCCACCAATGTCCGTGGATTTTAGACCCCCTAAATAACTCTAGCTCTACATCCTCCACATGATCGGTGCCAAAGCCACGCGCCTTTGTTTTCCCATGTGACAAAAGCCGCACAGCATTTGCCTCTCGGAGGGTGATTTCAGATGTTACAGGGCCAGTTGGCCCCGTACCGAAATCAATGTATTGATCCCCCACCAGGATGACCCCGTAACACCCTAACAGACGTGCCGGGGGATCCCGGCGGGGAATCGGGGAGGGGGCAGGGCCGCGCGGCGCAACGCGGGGCCACACGGCCCCGCCCCCTCCACGCTCCCTGCCGCCCACCCTCTGGGGAGACGGGCGGGCGGTGGGGCCCATCGGCCGCCGCGTCTGGCCGGCTTCGCCACGGCCCGGGATCCCGACGGTGATCCCGGGCCGTGGCACCCGACCAGACGTGACGGCGGGGTTCGACCTGGCGTGGAATCACATTCAACGCGCGATGGCCTCCGGTCCCGCTGCTTCGGCCACTCGCGTGGTGAATGTAATTCCACGCCGTGGTAACATCTGGAGGGGAACATCTGTTCCCCCCAACAGACGTTCCATGATCACAGCCACCACCGGGAATTGACCGTGGTTGACTGTGATCTCGTAACGTCTGAAAACACCCTGAGTTTCTCGTGGAGGCAAGCAGTGGGCGTTTCGTCAGTCACGTGGGAAAGCACCTTGCGACAGGCCCAACATAGCTGGGGAGAAAAGCTTGAAGATGTGACCATTCCATGTGCCCTAAAAGTTCAGGTACCAGAGAGCAAATTTTTTAAAATTTAACCCATGAAAATGGGTTCTTTCTAAAATCTCATAGTTTTAGAATCTTAGGGACTTGAATGAGGTTTAAGGAATATCTGGGGTCGGCAATATGATCATCGTAACCTTCTTGGACCAGATTCACAGTTAGTGCCGGCGAGCCCAACGTTAGGGCTAAAATTCCATAAATCTGTTCGCTCTGATTGATCTGGCTGAACGCGGAACAAACGGCTGTTTCGCCGGATCAAAAATTCTGCCTCCATGCATAAGATCATAAGTCATGCCAGATTGAACCAGACCAATGGTCTACCAAGCCCAGCATCCTGTCTCCAACAACAGCCAATCTCGGTCACTGGGGTACCAAGCTCTGCATCTCTGCGCATCTCTGCCGGCAAAGCCGCGCATGCGGAGGGGGGGGCTTTCAGACCAGCCGATCCCCGCACGTATCCTGGCTGCGCATTCCCTCCCGCAGCCAAAATATGAGGGTGAGTGTGTGGGTGTGTGAAAGTGGCCTATGTCTCATCCTTGTCAGCTGTAAGTGGGATTTGAGCAACAATGGGTGCACACGCTCATTGGGGTACAAGTTAGCACTTTGGGGAAAGCGTAACCGTGGTCATTTCCCGAGGTTAGTATTCTTTCTCTCTGAGCAAGTATGCAGGTCTGTGCACGTAGAGTTACCAACGGACATTATGAAGGCCAGTAGCATAACTCGTCCCCAAACAAGGATTGGATACGTTCTTAGAGGACAGGTCCATTAATGGCTATTAGCCAAGCTGGTTGGGGGACAGAACCTCTTACTGTCAGGAGCTGGGAGTGAACAACAGGGAATGGATCGCTTCACTGGAACCGGTTGGGGACTTCTCCAAAGCGACCAAAAATGGCCACTGTCAGAGACAGGAGACCGGGCTGGATGGACCATTGGTCTGACCCAGGACGGCACTTCTTAGCTCTGTCTGTGTGCGAGCACATGTGTCTATACCAGGGTTTCAGATAACGTCAGTGAAGTCGCAAAGATTATCAAATCATTCAAAAATTGTACTTAAATAACAACAGCTTTCTCGTTGCCTGCTGGGTTCTGAACCTCGGAGTAAGCATGGTGCATACACATTTTCAAGATTTTCCGTACAAACTCAATGGCTGGGAAGGAAAGAAAGAAAGTTCTGAGAGCAAGAACTGCAGGAGCTCGATGAGCCTTTGCTAATAATTCTGACAATCCCAAGACTCCTCATAAAACCACGAGACCCACCAACACTGGCCCAGCCGTGTTATAAAAATACACTTGCCAGTGACGCAAGTTTACAGATTCCGCTGCCTCGTTTGCCAATTACCAACCCCGCTCGCTTTGAAACCCGTGCAGCTTTGAAACCGTAATGCTGAACTGGTGACAAAGCAGGCGTTTCCATAGCAACAGACGGATGCCATGAGGAGAGGAGGATGACTTTGGGCTGGAAAGGAAAGAGAGGCTCCTGATTGGAGAATGGTTTCCCCTGAAATGCTATCAAGGGAACGTGGCTTAGGAGGAAGCAAGGAAAGTGGGTGGTTCCATACGATCCCCCCATGACAGCATAAAAAAGAAATAAATGCTTTAATCTTGAAACAGACCAAAACTGGTCCCTGAGGGTTATAAATATTCTTTTTCGGCAGAGACTAATGTCGGCAGCATGGGAAATGGCATATTGAGAGGCCTTTTCTTTATGCTTGAGAATTTCAAAAGCCTGGAAGGCTCCTAAAAGCTCCTTTAGAATCAGCACCAATGGTAGAGTTGTGTCTCCACCTCATCTTCGTTACGACCGAGCAGCAGTGAAACCGTAGCTGGTTTTTGTCTGGATGACAGTTGGTGCCGCAGTGTCATCCTCCAGCTCCAGGAAATGCAACTAATTCGAAATGGAGACATCCCGTCCCTCCAACATGCCAGTGTTTGCTGATCTCGCGGCCAGCGGGTCGAGACCACAGAATGGTCCATGCATCCATTCCCCCCCCTCAATAAAAGCTGGCACAGCTGATCATTTCGCATAACTTAGCCTCACCCTAGATGGCAAGACTTGTGCATCGTATCAATTAAGGTTGGGAAAGGAAACCGAGAGAGACTGATTTCTGTCCCGCTAAGGCAGACTGAAAAATCTTTAGCAGAGCAAACCAGAGAGTCCATCTGCCCGAGAGAAGACCATAAAACACCATTAATGAGGCAGGCGCCTGCCAATCAATAAGTATGTACGGCAGGAGTGGGGGTGGAGAATGTCTAAGAATAGGTATTAAAGCGTTCGGCGGAAGCGCGTCAATGATTTATTAACCAGTCGTTTTAAAATATCTCCCAGATGAGCAGAAAATTAAATAAAGAAGTTAAAGTTGCAGCTGAGGGATGCTAATAAGCAATCGTGTTGTTTTACTGAGCTCTCTCAAACATGGCGGTCCAAGACACCAGTGGGTTCGCTCACGCTGCAATGCGTAGGCCCCTGTGTCCACTGGAGGAGAACGGCCGTTGTACCCCTGAATGGATGTCTCCCTGTCTTTCCCGGTGTGCCCCTTCTCGTCTCCATTCTAGATTGTAAGCCCCTTGGGGCAGGGATCTATCTTTTATCACATCTGTTCAGAACCGGGCATGTTGCTGGCGTGCCACACTGCCCTGGCTGCCACTAGCTTTCCAGGCACAAGTCAAGAGGCTGTTCTTGACCTATAAAGCGCTAAATGAGCTAGGCTCCATAGACGCGAGAGGCCATCTCCTCCCTTATTTCCCCTTGAGGCCGTTGAGGTCAGACGGACGCGCCCTCTTGCGAGCACCATCTGCCCATCCTGTTAGTGCAGCCAGGGCACACTGAGAGCGGGTTCTCGACGGCTGCCCCACAATTGTGGGACACTCTCCCCTGGAGGATCATCGAAGCCAGAGCCGGTTCATCTTCCAAAGGCAGTGGGAAGACTTTTCTGTTCGGCCAGCCGTTTAGGAGGAGGGGGTAGGTTCTGAGGGGGATTTGCGAATGGGCATTTTAATTGCTTTTTATCAGTGTATTTTATACGCATATATTATGGTTTGTAACCCACCCTTGGGATAGAGCGGGATAAAAAATTCCCAATTGTCAGCGTAGCTAGGCAGTGGACTTGCCTGCACAGGGAGGTTGCAGAATCTCTTTCTTGGGATGTTTTCAAAAACCCCGGATGGATGAGCATTTGTCTGGGATGCTGTAGGCAGAGGACCGCCTGCCTTGGAGCAGGTGCTTGGACTGGACGGTCCTTGAAATCCCACCCAACCCTACTGTTCAGGATTACAGACTCAGGGCACTAATCACCACTCCGTTTTGTTGGGTGTCCTTTTTTTTAAAAAAAAAATTGAAAATACTCCTCACCTCACTTTTCCAGACTTCAGCCCTGCAGCCCTTCTCCCCCGTGCGTGCGAGTATCCCCTGCATCGACGCCGTCTGACGAGAACACGCACAAATTGTGGAGTGAATGAATGAGGCGACAGTTTCATTTCAGATGCTCAATAAATGTCACGCTGCCCTTCCAAGTTTAACAACAGTCGTCAAGGCAACCACAAAAAGAAGAGGTTGCTTCCTCACCGCCCCGCGAGGGGGAGTTTCAAGCATGCGGAGCGGCAGAGGATGAGGAGGCAAGGCAGCCATCCACCGTGCCAAGAGTCTTGGAAATGATCTTCCCCGTGGGGTCTGGTTTACTTCGCAAAGCACAGCACGTCCGGCAGGTGGGGAAGCAGCAGGGGCCTCAGCCCACGGGGACACAATGCTATTCCTGCCTCTGGCACTGGCTTGCCGTCAAACCTTGGGTGAGTCTCTTGCCGTGCCCATGCCTCAGTTTCCCTGACCGTAAGAAGGGGTGGAGAGTAAAGGGCTTGGGTATCAAGGAAGGAAACGGGCTACCGAAATGGATCCTCTGGTGACAGACATCATAGCCGGTGATGGAAAAGTAACTTCGCCAGAGCACATCTGGTCATGCACACACAAGCAGAGGCTGCCCTAATTATAACTACTTTCAAATGGAGCATGTCCGTGGGTCAGGGTTACCAGCTCCTGGGGCACTGCTCCTACACAGCATGCTCCAAGTGCCGGCCTGTGTACTGTTCACGGCAAACCCTGAACCTCCTGAACTGTCTTTCACTTCTGATTGGCCAAGCTCTGACCCCTGCTCTGATTGGTGGAAGGGATCTATATATACTTCCAGGGCACTTGTGCACTAACGTTTCCGGGCTGTTGCTGCTTGGCTCCTCCCGGCTTAACTAGGCTCTCCGAGACCTTGCCTTGAGCCCCCCCAGCCCAGTCCAGCCTCATCCCGTGCTCCTGCCTCTCTGTTTCCCTTTCCCGACCTCGCCCAAGGGAGGTAGTCCCTGAAGGAGGACACTCCCATGATGACCCCTCTCCTCAGTTCCACCCCAGCCTGCACCTTGGCGTGACTGGACTCTTGCTGCTGCCCCCGTCCGTATCCAGATCACACGTTGGGGACACTGGTCCAGGGAGCCGCCTACGGTCTGGCCCTAACACAACAGTAAGATAAGTACGCAGATCAAGTTATTGCGTTGGCCTTTGCTTGGGCGTGCACGTTGAGAAGCAGCTCCGATGCCTAGGATGCACAGAGGCTGGGAAGTAAATCACAACTGATTGGCGGATCTCCAGTAGATCATGGGGAGGGGGACCACCCTCTCGGAGAGGAGAGCGGGACCGGTGCTTCCAGGAGGGTCTCTGTGGAGGAGCCCCACCACTGCAGCAGGGAAGGCTCTCCCCAACGGGAAGGGCTCCTCTCCGCTCTGTCACGAAGGAACATGAGGCCACAGAGGAGAGATACAGGACTATAGGTCTAACATATATGTAAAGCTGGAGGTCAAACATGGATGTAATGTTGAGAACTGACAGCTCAGTTCATGTAATTATGTAGTGTAAACTGACAGTCGGGAAACTCCAGGAATGTGTATTCGGGAAGTCTAGTCAGACAGAAACCTATTTACTTGCAAATGAAGCTTCCTGTTTACCTGTTTGCCTGGGTCGCCTACGTGAGGAAACCCACACGCTCATGAGCAGGAAAACTCAAACAAAGAGACCATGAAAAGGTATTTAAAGGGAAAGGGCAGCACCATCTTGAGCAATCTCATGTGCATCCTGAATCTTGCCAGCTAGCAAGGCTGGAAGACACGCACCAAGACCAGGACTTTGATTTCGAACCTTAAGAACTGGAGTCCACCAAACTGGCTGTGTATGGACTGATTCCATGGACTTTCTATAGGGTAAGACTTTAGCCAGAAGCTTGCTCAGTATAGATCAGCAATGCGTGATGTTACTTTTCATTTCTGTAGCCGCTCTGTATCAACTATCTTGCGTATGTAATCAATAAACTAACTCCATTGAGAAGCAGTGTCTGGTGTGACATTGGGAAACACGCTGAGCCCCAGTGCCTCAACGCTGGCCAACCCAGAGAATAAAGAGTCTGTAAACGGGAAGGATCGGGCCCTTGAGTGACAAAAGGGTTGTCTTTGCTTTAGGATTGAATCAGCCAGAGAGAAAACTGATCCAAGTGGGCTGTACGCGAGGGAAACTGAGTCACCCAAACCCGGTCAAGTGGGGGTGCGGACCTCCAACCCGTGACAGTGGCGACACCTTTCTCAACATTACATCCATGTTTGACCTCCAGTTTTACATCTAGAGTCCCGTATCTCTCCTGTGTGGCCTCCTTCGTGACACGCTCCTCTGACCACTTGCTGAGGTGCCCGAGAGCTGGGATCCTGCAGGGGGGGTCCTGGCCCGGCGTGCCGGAACCAATGGGGGAAGTCCTGGGAGACCACCCAAGGTTGACACCCAGTTCGTGTGGATCCCATGCTCCGTAAGTCTGCCCGCCCTCGGGATAGAGACAATGGATACTTTTAGACAGCCGCGGGGGGCAGTCCCACTGGTCTGTTTTAGACAGAGGCGGCGAGTTCCGCTGGCCCCAGTCTGCCCCGCGCAGCGGCACCCCCCTCCACCCTACCATAGAGTTATAGGCAATCGCCCGGCGCTCTAGGTTGGCACCCGCAACTCTAAAATGTCGTCAGGGCAATGGCCGGTCAGGCGTGGAGCTGCAGCGTGGGTCTACCCAGCAAACGGACAGCAGCTCCACTCCCGGTTTGGCCGGCCCACTCCGGTGGCGGGGCTCTGGGATGTTCCGGAGCGCCGCAAGCAGGGCTGCGTTTCCACATCTGGCGGGCCGCCTTCAGATGGCGCCGCCAGCCGGGGGGGGGGGAAGCTGCCTGGCACGGCTGCCCCCGGAGCTGCCGTCCATCTGTTGACACCCAACGTGACCATCACAAAGAGCCAGGGAACGCGGCGTGGGGGCATTGTCTTTCCTTGCAGGCGTTGGATGAAAGAGCGTCCTCAAATACTCCGACCCCTAACTCGCATTTCCTGCAGCTTCTCAGAAGCTGTTTGGGGACCGCATTCTGCACAATGCAGGAGTGTGCAAAAAGGGGGGGGGGGAAGTTACCGTTAAGACAGGGATAGCGTACCAAAAGCAAACCGGAAAGGAAATGGAGAGGGAAATGCAAGCTCCTTCACTGGGGGCCACTGACACAAGAGAGAGCGGTACAGAAGGCGGCCAGCCTGAATCTCACTTCCCTGACTGGGCTTCTCACCCTTTTCCTATCAACCCTCTGAGCTCTTGGGGGAGAAACTAGGAACTGGTCCTTGTTTTCAAAGAAGCGAACAGAGAGGAGACACAAGGGTACAGGGCAAACTAGAACCCAGGGCTCCTGGCATAATAGCTATCCAGCCATACTGCTAATGCTGATGTAGCAACCTTGTATACAGTTATTTAGCTTACTGGGCAAGATTCAGAGTCCTTGACCAGAGGCTGAATTAAAAATAATAGCTGGCAATCCCTCCTGTCGATCTGGTGCAGAACCTGGAAAAGGTGGTTGGTAGGTTAAGGGTTCGAATCCGGTCCTTGTAATGGGCTACAGTGATTTCTTTTATTTCTTAATTTTGCTTTTTTTAAAAAAAAAAAACCTGACATGCCCAGCCCCAATATTAGGCAATGGGCTATTGTCCAACACTGGGCTAGGAGAGAATCCACACAGTCTTACCAGAGAATCCACACAGAAGGAGGTGTGTCGGGAGTGCAAGATGAGTATCACTGCCAGAGAGATGGCTGTGTGCATGGAAAAGTTTGCTTGAGAGGGAGATAAAGGACCAGGCAATTGGGGAAAAGGCTTTGAAACAAAGGCTAGAAGGAGAAGAGTTCAGGTCTGGCAGTCAGGCATATGTAGGTGGGATTTCTTTCATTTGTTTACAATTGTTTGGGGTTTGGTTTTGGTTTGTTTTAAAAAGCAGGGTTTTTTTAGCCTGGCTTCAAAATGTTTTGGTTATTTATTTTAAACTTATATCCCGCCCTTCCCCCAAGGCTCAGAGTGTGTTACAACATAAAACCAGAAAAAATTAAAAGTATATAAACATCCTCTAGAAACTTCCACCTCTGCCTACCAAACACTTGACCAAAAAGAAATGGCAATGAGCTATTTAAAAATTGCACACATATTCACAAATCAACATGCAAATGACATTTCTGTTGTTGTTCCAGAGTCCTGTCCCTCATTACAGAGTCCAGGTGTTGAGAGACAGGAGTCTGGGCTCCATCCCAGACTCTGCCACTGACCTGCTGTAGGACTCTGGGCCAATCCCTTTGCCTCTGCCCCCTTTTCCATTTAAACTAAACTGTCTAACTGAGTCAGACCAACGGTCGATCTTAGCCCAGTATTGTCACAACCTGACATGGCAGCAGGGGTTTCAAATTCAGGTCCAAATCCAGCTCTTCCAGGGTCTCCGGCAGAGGCCATCCTGGTGTGCTACCTGAGACCCTTCCAAGCCCCCAGCAGAGGCCTCCCCCAGCCGTGCTACCCGAGACCCCTCCAAGTCCCCAACAGAGCCCTCCCCCAGCCGTGCTACCAGGAATCCTGAAGTGGAAATGCCAGGGATTGAACCTGGGACCTTAGACATGCAAAGCACGCACTCTTACCGCTTGAGCTATGATAGAATCCTGAGGCCCAGACCATCTACGCCGTGTCTGCAATAGGGCCCAGGCCTCTAAGCTTCACAGTGATGCAAACAGGGAGAAATAAGCATGATCGTGGCAGGAACGCACCAAACAACTCAGAGCTTAAAGCAAGAGGTACGGGCCAAGATTAAACCGGAAGCGGCTGCATTTGTCCCTTCTTTCAGACGGAACCAGGGTCTTACAGGGACCCTGCAGGATCCTAGCAAAGAAAATCGATAATGAATCCTGCTTCTCTCTGGAAAACACGCATGCTTAATTGTCCAGCCAGAGTGGCCCATGTTGTGCCGCTGTCCCTGATCCACCCCTAGGCACCAAAGGACCTCACTTCAGAGCTCAATGGGAAGGGTTTCTCGGGAGAGAGGGGGCATGGAGAATCACTCTCTGGGGGTCTCCAACGGTTAGTCCCCCCACCCCAATTTGGTCGAGGGACAGAGGGCAGAAAGACAAGTCGGGACCCCAAATTTCATAACAGTTGCCCCAAGAGGTAAGATGCTGCCCCTTTTGTAACAAAAAAAAATCCCACTGTGTTCCACGGAGGGGGTTTTAAACTGAAATGCTACCCCCTGCCTGGCCACTCCGGAGCCACAGGTCCGCCCGCCCGTCTGAAGGGGGAGCAGCCGCTCACGCGTGGAGCACCGCCGGCTAATCCAGAGGGCTCACGCAGGGCAGGGCCAAATGGATTTGTGGCACCGGGCGGCCACGGGGCCCCTGCCCGTATGAACGGCGGCAGCCAGCCACGCCAGCAGACAGGTCCGCCGCTCAGAGGCACGGCGGGTTGGGGGAAGCGGCCCTTGCAAGTCACAAGAGCGCTGGGGAGTCCGGCTTCCACACCCGGAACACGTCACTTGCAAAGGCCAGCCCGGCGCAGTTCCCTAGCCACGGTCCGTGGCGGGCTCGGTGAGCGCAGTAGCCACGCCCGCCACACTCCGCCTGCGTGGGGGCTCTGCGCCCCCCGCCCCTCAACTGCCTCGCTTGTCCCCGCCGGGCTTCATCCGTCTGCTGTACAGAGCGGGCTCTTGAACCAAGGGCCAGCGAGGGGCAGTCGGCTCTCGCCGTTAATGCGGCATGAACATGATTCGGTGCCATTCACTTTGCCAAAGGATCAACCTAAAACCTTAAAAAAAGAGGCGAGGATCAATCCCGATTGGAGCCGGCTGAACGGGGCTCACCAGTGCATCTGTCTGCAGGGTGTGGATCCCACCACACACCGGGGGGGGGGGGGCCTGTGCAAAACAGCAGCATGGGCCCCTTCCGAGCACAGGAACGGCTGATGGACCCCCACCCCAACCCGCACTAGAAAAAGGAAACTATTTTCGACGCTCAGTTGAACATAACATCCCTTTGGGAAGCCAGGGCCCCCTCTCACTGAAGACTCTGGGGGCTGTATTTTAGACCGGGGCCTCTCGCACTCCTGGGGTCGATTCAACATTATTCCGAACCCCCCGGATTGAGGGTGAAGGTGGCCCCCTCTTGCTATCTGACAGTCTGAACTCAGTCTGGAGTCGGAACTCGCTGCTGGTCTATAACCCGGAGAACTCCTCTCTCCCATCGCCAGGCTGCTCAGACGGCCTCCCTTTTGTTTGGCTGACAGAGGTGTCCAGCTACGGAAAGGTTACCGTGCCCAGAATAAAGATGGTTCCAGATCGTGGAGGTGTTTATTCTCTCCCGGTCCACTGGGCCAACACAACTGCTCGCTGGCTGGGACGAGGAGGAAGCAGCCGGTTTGCAAAATAAATCCAAGCGGCTTGTTTCACCCAAACAGCCGAAGGAGCATGTCCTTGTTCAGACATCCCCAGCCGGGGCTCTGCTGGAGGGTCAGCATCTCAAGGGGTCCCTCAGGCCTTAAAATCCCTGGGAGGGGAAACAACTCACCCCCGCAGCCTGGGGTACGCAGAGCTGTGGGACCAGGACAAGAGCCACCCGCCAAGACTCACCCGGGGCGGCAGCAAACCCCTCTCTGCAGGGTCCAGAATGCAGCTCCCAGACAGATAGGGCTGTGCCAGACAGAGAGAAGCAGGATTCATATTGCCCAATCCAGGGCCCTGCAGCATGTATTTTTCATAAGGGTGCCTTAAAAATGTGCCTCAGTGGCACAATCCTACCCCTGAGAAGAACCCCCCCCCCCCCCCCC
>QEPC01002388.1:3725320-3738140 GCA_003113815.1 Sphenodon punctatus
AAATCAGAACGTGTGATTCCCCCCTAAGTGTTCAGACAGGCATGAAACATTCGTTTTTTTTAAAAAAATCGCACAAATCAGAACAGCTGTGGTGCAAAGCGAGGCTCCTGCCACAAGGTGGCACCATTGTATTGATTTTTAGACGTGGGTTTTCGGTCCGGGGTACAATATTTTATTTTATTTTAAATATTTATTTATTTATTTATTTAAAACATTTTCTACCTTGCCCCTCCTGCCACAGGCAGCTAGGGGCGGCTTACACAGTCTAAAAACATCACTGAAAATCACATAAAAGGAGGAAAAATCCACATCCCCCATCCCCAACACACACACACACCCCGCCGCCCATTACCCATCTCCCGCGGCAACCGCCTGGCAGAACAGCCAGGTCTTATGACTTCTCCGAAAGGAGGGAAGATCCGGCGCCAACCGGGCCTCAACTGGAAGGTTGTTCCACAGCCGTGGTGCGGCCACCGAGATGCATGACCCCTCGAAGAACCCAGGGGACCTCGAGCAGGGCACCCCCGGACGACCGCAGGGACCGATCCAGGACCTGGGGAGTGAGACGGTCTCGCAGACAGGCAGGGCCCAATCTAGGAACTGGTCTTTATTATGGAGTCTGGGAGAGTTAATAACTGATCCAGGCAGCGACACACACGCGCACACGCGCACGCACACGCACACGCCCTGCCTTTCCTCTCGGGAAACCACCCCCCGAGCCACGAGGGAGGCTGTCAAAGTGCCAGGTCATGCCAGGCCCCAACCTGCCCGGTCCCCGTGTTCCAGAGGAATGGCCTCTCTTTGAGGGCTGCATCCCACTGTCCCGCCGTCCTTCCTGGGGTCAACGTCCCCCTTTTTTTTCAGGACAGAGAGACAAAAAAGACCAGTCTGTCCCCTGCAGCAGCCAGCACCGCGCCAACACCAGGTTGCCGGTAGCACCTGCCTCTTTGGAGGGGGCGTCCTCCAGGCGCACCAGCACCAGGCCACAGGTAGCGCTGGTCCCGTTGCCTCAGAGATTTCTATGACCTCGTCCAATCAGAGCCGGGTGGGACAGGAAATGCCCAGCTCTTCCTCTTCTTCCTCTATATAAGGAGAAAACAGCAAACTCCCAGTGGCTAAGTTAGCTGCATATAGATGTTAAACAAGAGGGGGGACAGAATGGCACCCTGCGGGACTCCACACGTGAGGTCCCGTGGGGAAGACGTACACTCCCCCAAGACCACCCGGTGAGTTTTCCCGGTCAGGAACGAACAAAACCAGTTCAAGACCGTCCCGCCAATCCCAGCACGGTCCCACAGGCGAGTCACCAACACCTCATGATCGACTACGTCGAACGCAGTCAAAAGGTCTAGCAGGACCAGTAAGGTCTGACAACCCTGGTCCAATGCCAGATGGAGATCGTCAACCAAGGCCACCAATGCCGTCTCCGTACCGTACCCAGGCCGAAACCCAGACTGCGAGGGGTCAAGGAAACCAGTGCGGTCCAGATGTTCCTGGAGCTGCCGTGCCACAGCCCACTCAATAACCTTCCCTAAAAAGGGAAGGTTAGAGACCAGCCGATAACTGGCAGGAGCATCAACGTCAAGAGATGGTTTCTTGAGCAGGGGCCTAACCACAGCCTCCTTCAGGCAGTCAGGCACCCTGCCCTCCTGAAGGGAGGCACTAACCACCCCAGCCAGCAACGGCCGTAATGTCTCCTGGCTTTCACCAACCAGGACGGGCATGGATCTTGTTCGTAAGTGGTGGCACCAACAGACCCCAACCAGGACTCCACATTGGCAGGCGACACCATCTGAAACCGATCCCACAAAACAGGACAGGACGGGGCATCCATAGCCCCAAGATGATTCTCTGCAATAACTGTGCTGCTGAGGAGCCAGGGATCAAAACTCAACAGGTTAGAATGAGAGAAAGCACCAGGTAGAGCAGAGAAGCCCAGAGGGAAACAATCCTAGCAAATAGTAATTATTATTACTATTTATATTCATTCATTTATTACAACACCCTCCTCCCACCTGCCATATGGCACTTGGAGCACCTTGCAGCATCAAAATACGACATATAAAATCCATTTAAAATATGAATCTAGGTAAAAACAATTGAATAAGGGGAAAGTAGTAGGGGAGGGAGGGCAACACACATGGAGGGGGGACCGATTGTGGATCCTAAGGGCCCCTGGAGATGTTCAGGTGGTTTTTAAAGGTGAGGAGGGAGGAGCCGAGACAAAGGTCTGGCGGCAGCAAGTTCCACACGAGGGAACCGCCGGCCCCAGCGAGGGCCCGATCGTCCACTGACGTAAGCCGCGATGGTGGGACCCCTCCCCCCTAAACAGCGGGCGGTTTCCGAGCGCAGCTGCCCGTCAGGTTGAGGCTCCAAGAGCAGGTCCCGGATACAGCCAGGGCCCTGAAAACCATCCATTCAATCTGTCGCTCTCCAGGCAGCCAATGCAGAGAATGCCGGGCGTGTGGGTGGGAGAGGCTGACGGCTGCCCAAACCAGTCAGCTGCGCCGCCGCCTTCTGACCCAGCTGCAAATGACTCACCGGGGCTCCCCCAACCCATTGGGAGTGGATTTTGGTTTCTCTGCAATCTTCACTCTTGTCAATCTCTCTGCCTCACCGCAGGCAAATGAACATCAGATGAGCGGCTGGGAGTTCAGTTCCGTGCTTGTCACTCCCATCACTGGCCGGGGGAGGATTGATCGCACTGAAGAACTTGGGGGGGGTTTGGGCAGAGTTTCAAAGGACACCTGCCTTCCTCTCCTCGTGTGTCTTCAGGGGCAACACCAAAAGAATGAATTCTGGGGAGAAAAGGTGAGGCAAAGATGACTGGATGTGAGCAAGGATTTTGCTCCCTGTAGTGCGACGGTCTTCTCCTTCTCCAGAGGATGGGCTATGGAAGGGGTCCTCCTCCTTCTCCTCTTGTGGGGCTAAGAACCAAGTCGGTTCTTGGCCTCATTCCCAAGTCTTCTCCAGCTATTTCTGGCCATCATGATTTCCTCTAGATCATGGGTCAGCAAAGCTTTTCCCTCCCAGGAGTCGCTTGACAAATTAACACCATCTCCGAGGTTTGCATAGAGCTTGGGAGCAGCGGGGTGCATTCAGGAAGAGGAAGGTCTGGATCATGGATCTGTGCCTTGGAGCCATCCCGTCTCCTTGTGCACATGCTTTCACCTCTTCTCCTTGACCCCACGCCCGGTTTTTCAGCAGTGACCTCTACCACCCACCATCGCCGGCGTCTCCCCGCTCACGGTTCCCGGCAAGGTACAGAGACGCCACCCACCAGCCAGGATGGCGTCAGTTCACAGTTAGCACCAGGCACTGAGGTGTCGTCCACCAGTCAGGATGGTGCGAGAACCACAGTTAGCGCCAAATGCCAAGACACTATCCACAAGCCAAGATAGCGCCAAGTCACAGCTAGCGCAGACACCGCACCATGTGCTATGGCCACGGCCAATAAGGAAACATTCTTGGACCAAAGTGGGAGGAGCAGGAAGCTCCTAGGACTTTCTCTGCCCCTCTATTAAGGGAAAGCAGCACCAGACTGATATTAGTCCAGGGGCTGCTGATTCCCCACCCCGGCTATGGATTATTAATTATTAATTATTATTATTATTATTATTATTATTATTATTATTATTATTATTATTATCTTTTCAGACAACATCCTCTGAAGCTAATGCCTTCTTATGCCTTCTTTGGGTCCGTTTCCCGTTGTCACACTCCGACGGCCGGAGCCTAGGAGGGGGAGAAGGGGAAGGTAGGGTTCTGTCAGTCGGAACCGGAGGAAAGGGAGGAGGGGAAGGTAGGTTGGCAGGGAGAAAGGAAAAGGAGGCACAAGGAGTAGCAAAGAAACCCCTCAGCCTCTCTCCGATACCAAGGAGACGAAGTGCTCAGCATAGAAACCAGGTAAGCTGGTCTAAGTACGCATATGGTTCATCATCGAGGTTGAGGGACAGGGAATTCAGGAGAGGGAGTTTAGGAACCGAGGGCAAGGAACCAGAGACAGGGAGTGAGGGTCCAAGGGAGAGGAGCCAGAGGCAGGGGAGCCAGAGGTGAGACAACGGGGGAGCCGGAGGCGGGAGAGTCAGAGGTGAGGCAACGGGAGAGCCGGAGGCGGGGGAGCCAGAGGCGAGGCAACGGGGGAGCCGGAGGCAGGGGAGCCAGAGGCGAGGCAACGGGGGAGCCGGAGGCGGGGGAGGCGGGGGAGCCAGAGACGAGGCAACGGGAGGGCTGAAGGCGGGAGAGTCAGAGGCGAGGTAACGGGGGAGCCGGAGGCACGGGAGCCAGAGGTGAGGCAATGGGAGGGCCGGAGGCGGGAGAGCCAGAGGCGAGGCAACGGGGGAGCCGGAGGCGGGAGAGCCAGAGGCGAGGCAATGGGAGGGCTGGAGGCAGGGCCAGAGGCGAGGCAATGGGAGAGCCGGAGGCGGGTGAGCCAGAGGCGAGGCAACGGGAGGGCCGGAGGCGGGAGAGTCAGAGGCGAGGCAACGGGAGAGCCGGAGGCGAGGGAGCCAGAGGCGAGGCAACGGGAGAGCCGGAGGCGGGGGAGCCAGCGGCGAGGCAACGGGAGAGCCGGAGGCGGGAGAGTCAGAGGCGAGGCAACGGGAGAGCCGGAGGCGAGGGAGCCAGAGGCGAGGCAACGGGAGAGCCGGAGGCGGGGGAGTCAGAGGCGAGGCAACGGGAGAGCCGGAGGCGGGGGAGCCAGCGGCGAGGCAACGGGAGAGCCGGAGGCGGGAGAGTCAGAGGCGAGGCAACGGGAGAGCCGGAGGCGGGAGAGTCAGAGGCGAGGCAACAGGGGAGCCGGATGCAGGGGAGCCAGAGGCCAAAGCTGGGGCAGCAGCAGGGAACTAGAGGCAGGAAGTTGGGGGTTCAACGGAAGGTCCTTGTGGAATCGGGGCCAAGAGAAGGGGCCAGCAAGGTTACAGAGGGACCCAAGAGGAAACCACAGGACAGGGCGTATCCTGTGGACAGACAGACAATAGAGAACAAGAGACACGGTGGGGATTTCAGGGCATAGGGGAAGCCAACAAACACGGAGACAGGACCAGGTGTGAATGGGGGAGGGATCTGGGCAAGACAAGCCCCAACACACAAGGGATACAAACGAGACAAGTACCAGCACAAAAGGGGAGGGGGGCTACACGCACTAGGGACATAAAAGGGGGAGCAACACACGGAGACTTACCAACACCAAGACAAACAGACGTGCAAACCGAGCGCAAGCAGGAAGGGGAGGAGAACAAAGGAAGTGGGCCGAGCAAGAATCAGGGGGGACTGACCAGAAGCTCCATGCCCGCCACAGCCCTCAGCAGCCCTAAATACCAATCAGGCTGTGGCCGGCGAGGCCGCGTCCTCCATCAGGTGTGCGTAGGGCACAGGGTGGGGGTGAGAGGGGAAACAACAAGAGAAGGAAGGAAGCGGCTCCCTACGGTAGTCTGCCAGTGGTGCAGGAGGCAGGGAGCTCCCTGGACAAATCCCAAGGCCGGGGGTTCGAGGCCCAGCTCTGACACCCGTGCTCCGGGGATGATGAATGAATCCCCGGGCTAGTCTCTCTCTGCTCTAGAAATTGGCCCCATGTCTCTTGGCTGATTACGTTTCTGCAAATCCCACTGGCAAACTCTCAGCATCTTTCTTCTTCAGCACCGGCGTGGAGAGGGAGCTGCTCCTGGAGGAGGGGGAGGAAGAGAGGGGCACTGGGAGGGATGGGACAAAACAACTTATTCTCTGTTCTCCAGAACCTGAAATCTATCCCTACGTTATCCAAAGTCTAACTCTGTGAATGCCAGTCCAAGCTCGGCATCCCTTTGTACAATAAATACCCCTTCTTGCTTTGAAATACATCTCGTCTCTGTTACGTTTCTTGGAGGGGAGGCCAAGCAGGTTGTAGCGCGCCACGTCCTCAGACCAAATCCCTAACACACGTGGCAATTGAAAAGGAGTAATTCCCCAAAATTTGAGACTTAGCCTGATCACCGGAACCTTCCCCCTCTTGGGACCCCCGTGATCACGCGTGGAGAAGGGTCACGTGGTAACAGACTCCCCATGTGACCTTGGGCCAGCCTCTGTGCCTCTGCTTGCATACGGGGGGTGGCAGGGCAAGCACATTAGAGACGGGGATGGCCCTGTGCATCCTGCAAATACTTCCCTCCCCCAAATATTCTGAAACCAGGAAAGCCAGGTGTTGCGAGCAGAATAAATTATGTGACTCAGTTCAGTCTTGCAAATTTGGTGTGCGAGTTAATTTCCCAGCATGCCATTCTACCCAAAATTTGGATGCATCCGTGGGGTGGAGGGGACTTTTCTCTCCCCAGGGTGGGAGGCTGGGGTTTGGGCACAGGACCCCATTACCTCTGCCAGCACGCCATTGGCTAGCTTACCTTGTCCTCCATGCAGGCTGACATTCTGCTCTGCCAGAGGCAATTTCAGTGTCAGTTTGGCTGCAGAAAGCCCCACATACACAGTGATCGCAAAACTAAGACAAGGGGTAGAAATAAACAGACGACAGCCCATAGCAGACGTCCCATGTTTGGTCCGGGCAGCCCCCACGTACGGCAAACCCAATATACGGGCAGCTACCATGCTCCGCCCACCCCCAGCCTCCCTCATGACTCAATGCCACAGGGAATTCTGGGTCCAGGAAGCTCCCCATCTCTTTTCCTTGTAGTGTTTTGGTTTCCCCTCCACCACTGCCTTTTGGAGCACCGTTTGTAAGTGCTTCACCGTGAAACTAAAGAGCAGAAGGCCCAGGGAGAGCAAGAGGAGACCGCTGGGACCGCTCTAGGTGCTTGCTTGGCCCGCACAGAGGAGCTGAGAGCACCCTAATAGACAGGGGGAGACATGGGGGTGAACATTGGCTCAGACTGGCCCATAGGGTGGGCCCGTCCGCACTGCATCAGGACTACGCGGTGAGTGGAGGCTCCCTGGTGCCCAGGAGTGCACACCTCGTGGCCACCGAATAAACAGGCAGCAAAGTGCAAACAGGGGGATGAAGACCCTCCCGGAGTGGGCTATCGTCTCATTTATAAATGTCCACGGACCCCGCTCTCCAGTACGGCTCTGGATCTCAATGGGAGCTCCGCCCTCACGGAAGAGCAGGAAAGCAGGGCGCTAACCCTACCAAAACTCAGAGAGGACAAAGCCCAGTTTATGGGATGCTTCCTCCTCCAGCCACCGCCGGGTTCGGATTCTCTGCTCCTACCCGTGTGGATTTTGCTAATTGTCTCTTTGCAGCTTTCAAAGCTTCCTCTTTATTGACCTGACAGCAGCGGCGGCAGGGGTCCGACTCCTGAAAGCGCGCAATGAGCAGGCAGGCCGGGGTAACATGGGTGACTGAGCTGGGCAAGGGAGCTGAGCTCTCAAGAGGCCAGCGAGCTCCCCAGGCCCCTTGACTTTTACTGCTCATTTGACTGAACCATCCCCGAGGAAGAATTTGTCAAAAGTGATGGGAAACCTGAACATCAAACTGGCAGGGAACATGTGGGAGAAAGGGCCAGGGTTCCTCGCCGGATCCGGTTTCGTAGGAAGAGTGTCGACCAGAGTAATGTTGTGCCGATACCAGCACCACCAGGCTCCCTCTTACCGGGTCCTTTTGTAGAAAGTGCCAGGCATTTCCGCGTGTTTAAATGGAACTTGTCACCTCACCGCGTGAGTAAGGGCCCCCTCATCTCTCTGGAGCAAGACTGGTTGTGTCAAACTGTTGCAGAGTCCCAGAGCTGGAAGGGACCCCAAGGGCCACCTAGTTCTGGCACACACCCAACTCTCTGCGCAGAAAAATCCCACCAATAGCTACAAACAGAGACTGGGACCAATCAGAGAACATCGATGCGCCAAATAACAGAGAGCAGTTTTAGAGAAAGGAAGCTCCAGATGTCCCAAACAGGTGAGCCACACTTACGCCACAGGGGAAGGCAAAAAAACAACAACTCAACGTCAACTGCCAAACTGCCCAGAGAGAAAATCCCTTCCCGACCCCAAATCTGGTGATCAGTTAGACCCTGCGCATGCGTGCAGACCTCACCAGGCAGGCACCTGTCGTTACAGCGCAATTGTTAGTGACCCGGAAAGCTTCAATCCCGCGTGGGGTGCCTGTCCAACGTTATCAGAGCCACGCCTAATTTGCATGCGCATCCCGCCGCCTGAACTTGTAAGTGCACTTTTAATCACACCTGAAAGCGGCCCTAAATCTAGGCAACACCTTTAAAGGCGAGCCTGGCAAGAGAAATTCATCGCTACAACGAACAATGGACTCAGTTTGGATATGGGTGTCACAAGCCATTACGGAAATGTGTCAGTCGAATTACTCTCTACAGCTACAGGAAGCTTTTTGAATTAGGAACCTCCTACGTGGGGCTTGTTCTCACCTTCCCCTCCCCTCCCTTTCTTTCCAATCACTGTATAGACCTTGCTGTCTTGCCCAGTCGGCAGTTCTAACTCCTGACTTGCCTGATGTGAGGTCCGAAAGCTTGTCTACCTCCACCCACTGGAGTTGGTCCAATAAAAGAGATCACTGTATGACTTTGTCTCGATTGCCGATATTTGGGGTCGACATGACAACCTGACTTTCTCTGCACTGGTTGTTTAAAACCTTCTAACTTCCAGCCTGAATTTATTTATAACCAGCGTGTAGCCATTCGTTCTAACTACTTGTACCCACACTCACCTTTAGTTTGAACAAACCTTCCCCTTCTATTGTGTTAACTTCCCTGTCACTTAGGGAAAGGAAAGGACGCCCAGCCAGGGAAGCAAGGACCGTATGGAAATACAGACAATTTTGTTGAGAAGATGGAGAGGTGTTGATCACTCTTGTGCAATACAGCAAAATATACCTAGACAAAAACCTTTGGTTTAAGAAGCTTGTTAAGGCGGCATTGCCAATTATACTCTTAACGTTAACATGACAGTAAATTGTATGTAAAGGTAACTTTATTTACAATAAAGGCAGTTTTTGATTGTAAGCCGCCCCGAGCTGTTTTAGGAGGGCCGGGGTAAAAATGCAATCAATAAATAAATAAATAAATAAATTTATTCAAATATCAGACCAATCCATACGTTTTTCTTTTCTTATTCATTAATTTAAAAATGTATGACAACTGAAATTAAGCTGCATATGTGTGGTACGGTGACTGAACAATACTTATACGTGATGAGAAATGTATACAGGTTAATTTCAGTTAAGTCATCATTTTTTTAATTAATGAATAAGAAAAGAAAAATGCATAGATTGGTCTGATATTTATTAAAGTTGCCTTAACATACAATTTACTGCCATGTTAATGTTTGAGTATAATTTGTAATGCCGCCTTAACAAGCTTCATAAACCAACGGTTCTTGTCTAGGTAATTTGCCCTTGTTTTGAAACTTAATCGTTTTGTTAATGCATAAACTGGCCCCAGACACGAGAACACGGCAGGTGCCCGCAGCCACTCACTCATCCCCCTACATCCCACACATTGGAGCAACCTGCTTTTTCGTAGGTTTCTCTGTGCAGGGGTGATGGGTGGAGGCGTGTGTTACACAGGAGCGCACAAGCAACTGCTTTCATACCCAGTGTTTATAATCACAGAACACATGTGTTGCTGGAGGAAAACTAGAATTATCGTCAACTGGAAGTTTTTACTCTACTGACTCCCATTGAACAGCATAGGTAGGCGCTGTTCAATGAGAGTTTGCTACCGTCTTAACTATAGGGCCACGACTGTGACCCTATCATTACAGAGGAGTCGACAAACTCCCAGCATAGCTCCAATTCCCTCAATCCACTCTATACTGCGCTGGTCAGACCTCATCTAGAGTGCTGTGTCCCGATCTGGGCAACGCATTTGAAGAAGGACATTGACAGATTGGAACAGGTTCAGAGGAGGGCGACAAAGAGGGTCAGGGGTCTGGAAACCAAGTCCGATGAGAAAAGGCTGAAGGAGCTGGGTATGTTTAGCCCGGAGAAGAGAAGACTAAGGGGAGACATGAGAGCCGTCTTCAACTATCTGACGGGCCATCACAGAGAAGATGGAGCAGACTTGTTCTCTGTTGCTCCTAACAGCAGGACTAGAACCCATGGGATCAAATTACTAGAAAGCAGATTTCGGCTAAACATTAGGAAGAGCGTCCTAACGGTGAGAGCTGTTCGATAGTGGAGCAGACGCTGACTAGGGCGGGGGTGGGCTCTCCTGCGCTGGCGGTTTTCAAACAGAGGCTGGAAGGACATGTATCAGGGATGCTGTAACTGCGGATTTCCTGAACTGAGCAGGGGGTGGGACTAGATGATCTCTGATGTCCCTTCGAACTCTAAGATTCCCTGATTCTACTATTCTAATCCTAGACGCCATCTTTTATTTCTGTGCAAAATTTGCAGCCGCTCCTCAGAATAAAGTCCCGCCGACTTTGACGGTAAGTTCGGCTGAGTAAGGACAGCAGCTCTGAGCCCTTAAGACTTTGGGTTGGTATAAAAATCCCCAAGTGCACGTTTCCCACTCAACATGAATATTGATGGAAAGCGTGTGAAAGGCGGCAGGAGAGTCTGCAGCCGTTCGCACCAGCTTTTCCTCGTGGTTATCTGGGTGTCTACATCAGCGCCCCTCGCTTTGAACTTGTGCCGGTAACAAGGGTTGTCATTGTGCCCATTGAATTGGAAAGAGCATAATGGCCTTTTAACCACAGTGCAATTCCTCTCATAATAACATTTTGATCTGCAGAAAAAAAAAAAAAAAAATGATTTCTCTTTCAGATGGTTTTTAAATAATGGAACAAGAAGGACAAATACGGTAATGCAGATCAGCAGTGGTTTCTGAATGTTGTTTTGATTGTTTACAGAACATATCACCGTATCAACACAAATAACAAAATGGGCATAGCTAATTATTCGGTCTATTTCAGCGTGTTTAGCTCAGAAAAAAGAAGATGAAGGGAGGCACTTGTTGACAGTTTTCAAATATTTAACAAGATATTTAATAGAACCGTGTCTATTCAATTACTTTGTAAAGCACCAGGTACGTTGCTGGCGCTGTATACATGCTTGTTAATAATAATAATAATAAGATGCCGTAAGGAAAGGCTGAGAACATTTATTTTCCTTTGCTACCCAGAGCAATGGGTTTAAATTGTGGGAAGGTCGGTTTCAGTTAAATATTAGGCGAAACTTCCTGGAACAAGCTGGCTGGGGGAGGTGGTGACTCTCTTTGCCTGCCTTGGGGGGTTTCAAGAGAACACTGGATGTTCGGGATACTTTCGGGCAGGGGGTTGGATTAGATGTGGTTCCTTCCAGCTCTTTGGTTCTTTGATTTCTGCTGCATGCAATCATGGGTAGCCAATTTACCGTCATCCGATAAACTCCTTTTGTTTTTGTGAATCCTTTTTCTAACAGAGGGTAAAAAGAGAAGTGTAGCCAGTGGGACCACTCCCAGGGCTGCCCCCCACTGCCCAGGTTGGGCGACACGACCCATGTCAGACCGGGGCACTGAACTGAGCCGGGGAGGGCTTGGAGCACAACAAACGCCACCCCCCCCTGCACCCCGCTCCCAGCTGGAGGCCCCCTGTCATGACGGGCAGCCGTGACAGACGGGTTGCAGAATGCCCCAAGAAGCCTGAATTCTTGCTTAAAAGTGTGGATAACCGCTTGAAGTATGAAAAAGAAACCAGAACGCCAGAAGGCCTAGCCAAACTGACTTCTTCCATGACTGAGGAAGGGCCCTTCCTCTGTGGCCTGAGAGCTTGACATACTTTTCACTAGCAGACGTTGGTCCAGTAAAAGAGAGCGTCTCTGAACCACAGCGCTCTCTTTCCATCTTGGTAAAAATCAGGGGAATTGAATCCAAGTTGTTGTGATCCCTGTCAGCTGTACTTCTCCCAATAGATGGTGCTATCTTAGCTGAGAGTGAAACTGCTGGCCCGTTTAGTAAGCTGCTGTGAAGAGCGTTAATGGGAAATGGGACCTAGCTGATTGCTTTTTAGCAATTGGCACTTGGCGGGATCAATAAAATCTTAGGCTGCAATCTGCAAACCACTTACTCTGGAGTACTCTGCTACTACTACTACTAATAATAGTAGTTAGTAGTAGTACTACATTACTACTACTAGTAGTATATTACTACTAGTAGTAGGTCCAGTAAAAGAGGAGGAGTAGACTACTCCGGAGTAAGTGATTTGCAGCATTAGTCCCCCCCTGAAAAAAAACCTTAGTGTTATAAGTGGGTGTTCCAATACATTTGGCTGCATGTGACAGAACCTGTTGACCAGTTGGCCCCAGTCTCTACTTGTGGCAGATTTTTTAATAGTCTCTGGTGGGGTTTTTTGATAGATTTTTCTGTGCGGATGGTTTGGGTACGTTGAATCCTGTGCGGATGCAGGGGAGGCTGGACTAGCTGGCCTCTGGAGTCCCTTTCTGCTCTAAGACTCTATGACTTCTCGGCTGGCTGAGGCCGACTTACAGCACGCAGAACCGTAGCAAGACAAAACACGGAGAGCCAATTAGACTGAGGGGAAACTAACTGGCAGCAAATTTAAAATAAAGGGGGGGGGGAAGAATGTTTTTTTTTCACTCAACGGATCTTTCAGTTGCCGTATTTGTTGCCAGAGGAGGTGGTCAAGGCCAGCAGCACAGCTGGGTTTAAAAGAGGACTGGAGACATTCTTGGAGGACAGGTCCATCAGCCAAGTAGATTGAGGGACACCGCTTCTGAGTGTCGGGAGCCTGGAGTGAACAGGCAGGGAATGGAACGCCCCATTGTGACCTGTCGGGGACTTCTCCCAAGCGACCGAGATTGGCCACTCTCGGAGACAGGATGCTGGGTTGGATGGACCGTTGGTCTGACCCAGTCTGGCACTGACTGTAA
>QEPC01002388.1:3738240-3764032 GCA_003113815.1 Sphenodon punctatus
TATCAAACGCAGCCGACAGATCTAACAGGATCAGCAGGGTCGAACGACCCCGATCCGTATCTCGGCGCAGGTCATCTACCAAAGCCACAAGCACAGTCTCGGTGCCATAACTCGGACAAAAGCCGGACTGTGAAGGATCAAGAAAACCGATGTGATCAAGATGCCCCTGCAGTTGCCGAGCCACTACCCATTCAATAACCTTCCCTAAAAAGGGAAGGGTAGAGACAGGCCGATAGCTGGCAGGGGAGCCAGCATCAAGCGATGGTTTCTTGAGCAGAGGCCACACCATTACCTCCTTGAGACAGCCCGGCACTCTGCCCACCCAGCACTCTGCCCTCCCGCCGAACACTCTGCCGCCCCAAGAACATCCAATGCATCGGTGGGCGTCACTGACTGAAAGTGATCCCAGAAAACCAGACATGACGGGGCTTCCATAACCTTTGGTTCCCCCTAGTGTAATAAATGTTGCGTTGAAATCATGGTGAATACGAGCGATTTTGTCCAAAAAATAATCCACAAACATGTCACAGCGGGCAGTAGATGACTCCACTCCAAGATTGAGGGAGGCCGGACTGACCAGCCCCCACAATACCCGGAACAGCTCCACTGGACGGGATTTAGTGGATGCTATGAGGGCAGCAAAGAACTCCCTCTTTGCTGCCCGCATAGCCATGGCATAGGCTCATAAACTGGCTCTATGCCGCAATCTATCGGCTTCAACACACGAACGATGCCACCATCGCTCCAACCACCGTCCATCTCGTTTCAGCAACCGCAACTCCTCAGAAAACCAAAGAGGTCTGCGGAGCTGCCGCCCAGGCACCGGATGCCTAGGAGCCATTGGATCAATGGCCTCCGCCAGCAAGGTGTTCCACAGCACAATGAGGTCATCGATGAGACGGTCGTCCAGGTCAGAGGGTATTTTCCCCAAAGCATTCTGGAACCGTTCTGGTTCCATCATCCTCCAGGGGCGAACCATCCAAATCGGATCCACACTCTTCCGGGGGCAGACGTACACTAGGAGCGAGGTCTGCAGGAGGTATCCATGACAAGGGCACAGCTGATATCTCCCCCACTAATGGAACACCCACCTCAAGGCCGGTGCAAACACACAAGGTCCAAGGTGTGTCCTCCCTGATGTGTTGGGCCGATAATCATCTGGGACAGGCCCATGGTTGCCATAGCAGCCATGAACTCATGCTCAGCTCCCCCAAGGGCAGCGTCAGCATGAATGTTGAGGTCCCCCAAGACTAATGTCTTTGCGGACAGCAACACCACCCCCAATACTACCTCTGCCAGAGCATGCAGGGAGGCTGCTGTACAGGTAGGTGCACGGTATACCAGCAGCATTCCCAAACTGTCCCCCGCCAAATCAAACACAAGATTGACACCTTCAATACCCACTACGGATTGCACCGGATACCTCCTTGAAGACCATCCCTCCTTAAAAATAATAGCTACACCCCCCGCCCCCCCCAAATCCCTCCGTGCTGCACGGAATACCCAGACGGAACAAGATCAGCCAGAATAGGCCATGATTCATTGTCCACCCAGGTTTCCGTGATACATACGAGATCGGCGGTGTGGTGCAGGATTGTTTCCTGCACTGTTGCCGCTTTATTAGCCACCGATCTCGCATTTAACAGCACCATCACAGGGTCAGGGGCCCTCTGACCAAGAACCACCTGATCCGCTGCTTGGGAGATAGTGAGCGGGACATGCAACAAGCATCTATCCCTCCTCACCGATTTCACCTCACCCCTCTTAGGACCATATCTCCCCCGTCCCATCATGATCCCAATAACCACACCCTTCCCCCCCGGTCGCTCCCCCACTGGCCACACCCCACCGGCTGTCCCGTACTGGCAGCGGGGGAGATCCTCCCCCCAAAACCCTCTCCTGGTCCCCCCCTCTCACATGCAGACCAGAACCCCCCAGCCTTATTGGGTCAACCCCCCTCTCTCACCAGGGGGATGTGCCCAACCCTCCCCAACCCAGTCCCCCTCATCCCCCACATATGCAGGGGAGGAGTCATGTTCCCCTCAATCCTCCCCCAACCCCATCAACACATACCCTAACCACCCGCCCTATCCTGTAGCCAGCCTCCCCCAGCCCTCACCTAAGGGCCACACCCAACGGCCCTTTGGCACGGCCCTTAGGCGCGTGGCCCTGTGGTTCCTCCTGGGGTAAATGGTTAGTCCTTGTTCAGTAGCACCATCTGGCAGGAATCAAGTCCTGGGGGAGTCCTCAATACGGGCAGAAGCCCTGGCTTCGGTCCAGCCTGCCCAGCAGCTCTCTCCCAAAGACTCTCCCCAACCGGTGTCTCCTGGAGGGTCTCCACGGCCCACAAACGACCGACACCCTTAGGTGTCACCCAAGGGCCTCAGCCCTAGGAGAAATAGCGGCAGAGGGAGGAGGGGACAGGGTTGAGTAGGAGGCAACTCCTCCTCCAGGCACACCCCTCCAGACTTCCCCCCAGCTGATGCGCGCACACACACACACAGCCCTCAAGGGCCCCAGCCCTAGGAGAAATACCAATGGTGGATCTTGCAAGAGGGCGTGTTTGGCTGATCGTAGAGGCCACGGATGGAAATAAGGAGCGAGGTGGTTATTTAGCTAGGTAGGGCCCAGGTCGTTTAGGGCTTTATAGGTCAGAACGAGCACCCTGAGTTGTGCCCACGATGCAACAGGCATCCAATGCAGACGCTGACGCACCGGTGTAATGTGCTCCCAGTGACCCACTCCCGTCAAGAGCTGGAGCGCTGCGTTCTGCACAAGCTGCAGCCCCCAGGCAGTCTTCAAGGGCAGCCCCATGTAGAGCGCATTGCAGTCGTCCAGCCTCGAGGTGATGAAAGCACGGATGACGGTGGCCAGATCTGTATCTTAAAGAAAGGGCCGCAGCCCCCTCACCAGATGGAGCTGGTGAAAGGCGTTCCTGGCCACCGCCGCAACCTCAATGCAGCTCAGGATCCAGGAACACCCCAAGACTGTGTGAACCTGAGCACCCAGGGGAGGTTGTACCCCATCAATGACAGGCATCCTGGTTCTCCTCAGGTCAACAGGACCAACCAGACATCATCGCTTCAGTCTTGTCTGGATTCTGTCTCAGTTGGCCACCCACGTACAGTTCCCAACGGCAGCACGTAAGCCCCAAGACTACAGGGCCTGGGTCGGAACTCGGATGAAAAAGAGAAATAAATTTGGGTGTTAATCTTGAGTGGGAAGCAAAGTGGTGCCAATGGTATCTTTCAACTGCTGTTGGTGGAAACACAGTTAGATAACTGCTGGTTTGCAGTGGGCGCAGTGGTCTCTTAAAAGCCGTGCTTATTTTCCATTCTGTTGCAGAATCACAGAGCTATAGGTTATCCACTCAAACACACCGGAATAATTCTGCCTAAACCAGGAGTGAGGAAACTTTTCCTTCCCACAAACTACGTCGAAAATGACTACGACCTTGGTGGGCCAGAGAGGATTTAGGGGGCGAGAGTGTTTAAGGGTTGTGGCACATAAGTTCCTGGATCGATAGCATGGATCTCTTTCTATGCTTGACTACCTGCCCTCAACTCCTGTCTCTTAAGCTCTCTCCTAAAGGGCTCGAGGGCAGGAGCGGATCCACCGGCCAGATCCAAGAATTGAAAGGGACCCCAATCAAAAAGAGCTGAGTTTCCCCACCCCTGGTTTATCCAGATTTCTTTTTAATCACGGCCAGTAACGGTAGCTTCACACCCTCTCTCGGCAACGTGTTCCACTGCCCAACTACTTTTAGTATTAGAACGTTTCCCCCTAAAATTGAGCCTACATTTTCCTTCTTGTAACTTCAACCCGTTGCCTCATGTCTTGCCTACAGTGGCCATGGAGAACAATGGGTCTTCATCACAGTAAAGAAGATGTCGTATCAACCTAGCACGATGACATTGTAAGAAAGCCATTCTTTCGGTGGCGTTTTCCCCCGTTGAAGTACAAATTGCAGTGCCCTGCAAGTAGGCACAGCATCCTTGTCCCGTGTAAGTCAGGCAAGGCGTCAGAGCAGTTCTCTGAAGGGATGTGTCAAAGAGGAAGCAGACAGTACACAGCAGGGCCAGTGGCATCTGAAGGCAGAAAGCTGTGGTTGTAATAATACTTGAAACTGGAAAGCTGCACAAAACGGGTTGGAACCACCACGCTGGTAAAATCCCCCACCGCCCCGGTATCTAACCGTGTGAAGGACAATGGGGCCGGCCTGCTTTGAGCCCGTTGCCCGTCGAACAGCACTATAAAGAGAGTAGGTTGCAAGCCTGCCCTGCTAAGCTGGTCCCAGGATTTCAGCAATCTCTGTGCTTGCACCAGAGTGTACCAATGAATGGCTTCCTCTCTCCACTCCCCCTTCTGCCTTTGATCAGAGAATGAGTCTTTCTTATGACTGCTTGATCCTGGTGTGGGCTTCCAGCGTAGAGGAGAAGCCCATTCAGTCTGACCCTCCCCTCTTGGGATCTGCCAGCAGAAATCTATATATTAAAAAAATATCCTTTCCTTCTTCCAGTTATTCAGTTGGAATCCTGCAGCATTTTCACAAGAGGCAGCATGGCAGAGCAGAACTCCCTAGCTCCAGCTGAGAGCCTTCCCAGGCAGGCTGCAGGCGCAAACCCGGCCGGCCCTGTGCCCCTCATCACCCAAACCGACTCCCGGGACAAATGGAGTAAAAAGATGGATTTCCTCCTGTCAGTGATTGGATTTGCAGTGGATTTGGGCAACGTTTGGAGGTTCCCTTACATTTGCTACCAGAACGGAGGAGGTAAGAAAACAGAACTCCTTCCTTCTCCTTCTCTCCTTTTCTTACATTGCTCCTTTAAAGAAAAAAGTAAATAGCTTTTCCCCAAACTTTGAGCATTTGATTCTTTCTTTTGCCTGTTTGGGTTGGACAGCTGGTCGTGTCTGAAAGTGGTGGGAATGAGTTTTCAACTTCTGCTGGGATACCTCTCTCTTTTCTCCATTAAACCCTCCTGTGTTTATAGTCCTGTCTTCCCCTCTGCTCCTTGCTTGATTAGGGAAGTGAAAATTTCCAAAGACGCAGAATGGATTGGACAAATTCTACAGCAGATCTATTCAGTGGGAAGAATCAAACCTGTGGGATCTTCTGTTGCTATTGCTGACTTTGTGGCTTTGCCAGTTTACAAACCCCGCTGGGTGCGATTCATTTCAGGCAAACATCCTGAGTACGAGGTAGTCCATTCAGACTTCCAGAACTGGCATAAGAGCAGTTTTATGGACTTTAAAAATGAATCCAATTCTCTTCCTGAGGAGCTGTCCAGGGTATTTGCTTCAGACCCACCCTAATTTGGATTTCAGTTTAACAATTTAATGAAATAGTCTGTTCCCCCCACCCCCATAAAAATAATTATCTGCAAGTTCAAGCCAGTTTCTCAGCAAATGATGAGCAAACTCTCTTAAATAAGCAAGAGGTTTTTTTGATTTTTTTAAAATCCTCTCTCAGATGGTAGAAATGTAAATCTGAAATGGAAAGCTTCGCTTTGACTGCAAAAGACAGAAGGTAAAATCCTGTCCTCAGTGGCAAAAGAATCATTGATTTCAATGGGGGTTCAGGATACCACCCATGTTGGAGGGTTTTCACCTAATTTTCCCGACACGCCAACAGCAGGGCAAGGAGAGAATTTGTAGGGCTAGATTCTACTCTGTGTAACTCTGTAGTAACTGCGTGGGAGGCTATGGGATTATCCCAGATAGACATCCCATGTAACTGAGAGCAGGTGCAGCTCTGTGTTCATGTGGCCTCAGCAGATTCTCCTTAAAGATGCCCAGTAAAAATAAATGTAAAAGCCCATTTAAAAAAAATCTTTGGACATTCATGTGCAAAAGGGGGAAAAAAGAGGAAGTCTCACCAAGGACCTTGATCAGTGGATCAATCTGATCCTTGGAGCCTACTAACAGGGAACTGAACCGGTATTTATTTGGGTTTGGTTCCAGTTCAGCCGATAAGACACAAATTATGCTTCAGTTCCCGTTCGAGTTCAATTAAAATACCAGTTTAAAATGGTTCTTTGGTTCCGATTCGGTTCCAGTTCGATTCCCTGTGTACTAGATAAGACAACTGGGAAATTTGGGAAGGACTAAAAACCATCCCGCTACTTGAGGACGTCTCTGCATCTTTAACCACTAGGAATTCGGATGAAACTCTCATGGGAGCAAAGGATTCCAGACCTGCCTCCGGTGGGAGCTGCAGGGACTGGCACCTTTGCCTGAAGCATTAGACAAGACAAAATCGTAGACCCAAAGAGTGGGAAGGGACCTCCAAGGTCATCAAGTCCAACCCCCTGCCTTGAGGCAGGATCCCTGTACAGACGTCTCTCCAGGTGAGCTCCAATGAGTACCTTCAAAAATGAGTACACCCATCAAATTCCAGGACCTGAATTCCAGAATTATCACCCAATGTCATAATATCGACTTCCAGTGCTGATTTTTTGGCTTTCCATTCTGATATTTCGATGGTAACCAGAAAACCACTAAATGTTTAGGTGTCCGGGTACCCGATGAGTGAATTCTACCTACTGAATGGCAGTCCATTGAATACGTGACACGGTACTCAAAAAAATGTGGGGTTTACCCATGGGTATCAAATTAGGAATCCATTTCACCGGTAAACCTGTAGCGAAGGAGGTTCCACAATCTCTCTAGGTCGCTTGTCCCACTGCTGAATAGTTCTAATGTTTAGGGAGTTTTTCCTAATATTTATTTAACACCAACCTACCTATGCCTAAAACAGGATCTGAACCATGAATGAAAGGCCAACACCTTCCCTGCTAGGCTGCCCTGACTCTCTTGATTACCTGCTTCTCGCAGGCTAAATACAGGCTAAAAAGAAAAGATGTTGTTATACACTTGCTAGAGACATGGCTGGGGGAATTGCGTTTGATCCTGCACATCGCAGTCTCTCTTAGGGATGTTTCTAAGCTAACTACGGACTTGCTGGATTCTAAAGCAACCCTGCAGTGACAAATCATTCTTTAAAACATCTGCTAATCACGCATTTGCCCCTCATGAACCAATCCTAAATAGAGCGTTCATATAAAGTGTGACCAAGCAAGAGACTTCAAACACCAGGATGCTTAACCTACTTTCCCGCTGCTTTAAATGAGGAGCTCTGAAGCCTTGTTGGCAGACAGATGCCGTGCCCTGCTGCACGGCGCGTATTGGAGAGTCAGCCCCATTGACTGTGGCTAGATTTATTTGCAAACGACGTAGCTGTACACTCCGGCCTAGGGGACCTTGTTCTTGCTTCCCGTCTTCTCCATCTTTGCAGAAGCTGTTATTCCCCCGGACTCCTCACTCAGCCTGAAAGCAAATCGGAGTGACGCTCTTTTACTGAGAAAACCCAGGACGACAGGCTTCCTTTGTTTCAGCGTCTCAAAAAAAAACAAACGGAGAGGATGTGATTCTGGTAGGATTGCCACCTAGGTAAATTTTTTCAGGCCACTTATAAAAATACATGTTTCAGGGCCTGCATTGGCAGCAATGCAGGCCCTGCAACATGCACCTCTCATAAGTGGCCTGGAAAAATATACCCAGGTAGCAATCCTAGATTCTGGGCTGCCAGTTTTCTTTACTTATGAGGAAGTCCTGGCTGCTGGGGGAGTCTCTAAAGGAGGCTAGAACAAGGGCCAACGTCTGAGTGCGGGCCGGACAAATTCAAATTGGAAACAACACACCATTTTAAAGACACAATTCATGATTAATCATTGGATTTTGCAGACCAGGATTGGGGGGTGGCTTCTCAAATTGAGACTAAAGAGAGAGATGCTTAGCTCAATTGAGGGAGCTCCCAACCAGGCCTGTGCTAAGCATGGGTCTCAGGACTTCCTTCAAATCTAGGCAGGTCGAGTTCCTGCACGCAGTAGCTATAGACAAGTCCCTGCCCCAAAGGGCTTGCAATCTAAGGCCCTTTTTACACAGGGCCGTGGCATGGGGGGGGGAGGACGTGTGTGCCGTGGTCTGTGTGCACTTCATGGGGGGAAGGTGTAGAGGGGGGCGCCCCCCACGCATCCCCACACATGGAGGCACCGCTGTTTTTTCCAGGGCCTCCGTGTGGGGGGGGAATGCGTGTGCACGAGACCACGCGAGATTTACATGAACACCTGGGTGTTCGTGTGTGGGCGCCGCCCCTGTAAAAAACGCCTCTGAGAGACAAGGAAGGGGGTGATGAGGGAGAGGGGAAGGATTCATTCATGAGGGTCAGGTTGAGAAGATGCAGGTGCATGTGCTTAACTCTAGTTACAGGGAAGAGATTCGGAGAAAGGGAGGGAGGAATGAGGATGCCGTTTCATGACTCATGACCAGAGAAAGCTTGACAGAAGAGGTGGGTTTTCAGGAGGGATTTGAGGTAGCGATGTGCGAACGCGGTTTGGATATTTGGAATTCGGATCGAACTCGGGCCGCTTTTAAACAAGACACATTTGCGCATGATTGCTAAAAAATGTGCTTGTTTTAATGCTCGTTTAAACACCTAAACCGTTTTAAATGCGCATTTGCCATGATCGTGTAAAAGCCAAAACCGTTTTGAATGTGTTTTTTAAATAATGCGCCTTTTTTAAAAACAGGTTTTGGCATCCCCCGATCATCAAAGGGGCTCAAAACCGGTTTTTTAAAATGCGCATTATTTAAAAAACACATTCAAAACGGTTTGGGCTTTTACACGTTCACGGCAAATACACATTTAAAACGGTTTAGGTGTTTAAACAAGCATTAAAACAAGCGCATTTTTTAACAATCATGCGCAAATGTGTCTCGTCTAAAAGCGGCCTCAGTCTGTTTGGACGTTGGAACTGAATGTCTGAACTGAACTCGAAAACGGCCGAACAGTTCGTTCATGTTCAGGTGAGTTCGGATGAGTTCGGGGGTGGGAAAAACGTGAGTGGAAGGGGGAGGCAGCTGAGGAGCAGAGTTTCTGCCACCAGGGGTGGAGACCAGGGGTTGTTTCAGGCCCAAATGATACCGATACCGGAAGAAATCTTCGAATTTGGTATTGGTATCGATAGCGCTATTTTCGAATGTTCGGCCAAACCAAACTCCGCCGAACCGAAGAACTGAACCCGAACTCGGTTTTCAAACCGAACAACCGAACGTCTGAACATCTGAACCGCATTCTGTTTGCACATCCCTACAGGGAGAGAGTTCCAGGTCTGGGGGGCAAAGACGTTTAGAGGAGCAAGGGGGTCGCAAGCAGGAGGAGGTAGGAGCAGAGGAGGAGTATGGTGGGTCTCACATACATTCCTGAATTAAAAGGACCATCCTCTAGCCTTCGCACTTGCGGACAGGAGCTGGCGAATGTGACTGCACCGTAGCCATAGCGGTAAGGAACACAAGTGGCAAAGAGACAGAGTCCAACCTTGCAAATATTTTGGAGATGACCTCATGATCTTTGAGGACAGGAGGAATGACTCGTGATTTTGGAAGACGTGGGATTGGCTCTGCTGAAATCGGGGGAACAGGGATGCCTTGGGGGCCTTTGGGCAGGTCCTTCCCAGAGGGAGAGGCCTGCTCGGATGTGTCCTCCACTGGGTGTAGAGCACAGGGATGGGGGAACTCCAGCCCGGAGGACAAATGCAACCCATGACTAGCTTTTATTTAGCACCTTCCGGCTCCTGGATTTGGCCCCTGGATCCAGTTTCTAACCCCCCACCCCCTTCCCAAGCACTGAAAGATTGCGCTCAGGGGAAGGGAACGGAGAGGAGGCTGGGCCTGCCCACAAGGGGAGAGGGGACAGATTCATGATCTGGAGCCTCCTCTTCCTGAGTGCCCCCCTTAAACACCCCGGTCCCCCCAACTTGGAGCTGGGACTCATTTTCAAAGTGGACCCCGGGCGGGAAAAAGTTCCTGCGCTCCTGGCTTAGCACATCAGCTAGCCCTAGGCTCTGCAGCAGGCAGACTTCGCCTTGATTAGGCCACCGAGCTTGAAACGCCAGCAGCCGGTCTCCTCTCCTCTTATGAAAAAATACATGTTGCAGGGCCCTGAAGCATGTACTTTTCATAAGTCTTCCTTAAAACCTTGCCTAGGTGGTCCCCCCTAAGGGGGAAGGAGCTAATTTCCCCAGCTTCCCCTTCCAGGGGCTCAGCAGCTGCCCACGGCTGCCAGGCCGACACAACCCCTTGCCAGGGGCTGTTCATCAAAAGGAAACCCTCATGCACCGGCCGGTTATTAGCCGTAGCGATGTTCCGAGCAGCCCCGGTGAGAGAGAATCCGCCAGGTACCAGGCTCGCCCTGGTAATTACTGCCTGGTTATGAATAATGCAAATGAGAGTGTTAATTATTCACATCATTGAAGGGCGATGCATATTCATTGAGAATCCCCCCCCCTCCCCCTCGATGCAGCCTTTGAAATCCAGGACGCCTGGGCGTCAAAACAGAGGTAGTTGGAGGGGTGAGATTGGGGTGAATCTCAGGGAGCCAAAATTGAAGAGACTGGGGCACAGTAGGCATAGTCTCCCCCCTCCTTTTCGGTTCCCTGCACCCCATCCTGTCCCACTCCCCCTGGGGGAATCCACTTTCCCTTCCTCCCCTAATTTCTCTTTTTTCTTTCCACCGCCCAACCGCAGCCCCCAATCCCATTCCTCCATCTCTCACCTGGAGGACTCCCCTTGTCCCTGCTCCATATCTGGGGTCCGGCTGTCACGGAGCAGAGCAGGAATGCCCAGTCCTGGGGGAGCCAAGGAAAAGCAGCACTGAAAGCTACCTGCTCCCTTATTTACCCCAAGCTTACTTTGCCAGAGCAACTCTTGCCTCAGCGTCCACGAGGCTTGATTAGTTTAATTCCCTCTTCTCTGGGTTTCCAGCAGCTTGTTCAGAACGCGGCAGGGCAGCTGTTTACTGGTTTCTATCCTATTACGCCCGCCCTGTGGTCTCTGTGTTAGCGACGGATTAAATTTAAGATTGTGCTGCTGGTTTTTAGGGCCCTGTACAGCTGAACTGAGTACCCACAAAAACGGGGATACCCATCAAAATTCCAGTACTCAGATCGAACAGAATATTTCAGGTATTTTTTGGTACCCAAATTGGTTTTCAGTCAGGTACCAAAATATCAATATAACAAGTTCCGCCGGTATACCAAAATACCAATATGCCAACAACCGGTATACCAAACAAATACCAATTTTGTCTGGGAGTTTGGGGGTAATCTTGGTATACCAGTTGTCGGTATATCAGTATACCGCTTGTCGGTATTTCAAGTACTCGGACGGTATTCAGGTTACCGATTCAGATACCCAAAACAGTACCTGAAAATGCAGTCCCAAATCAGGGACCCATTCCGGTTCTAGCTGAACGGACTAGGTCCAGGCTTTATTCAAGGCCTGTTTCTGGTGCCTCGTGCTGATGTTTATCTGCGCCCAGAAACCACCCGCTGCTTGTGGATCTCACCATTGAGTCTTAAGTGAGCCTTTGCTGCGGCGGGCCCCTCGGTGTGGAACTGACACACGCCAGAGTTCTGTCTCAGCTCCTTCCTCCTCACCTTTAAAAAAACACACAAGGACTTATTTATTCTCTGGGTGCTTTTTAGGATCCGCAGCTGCTTCCCCTTCATGTGTTTTCTCCTCCCTTTTCCCCTTCCCCTTTAAATTGTTTTTAAAATGGATTTCAATTTTAAATGGATTTTATATTATTCTGCTGTAAAGTGCTCCAGGTGCCATTTTGGCAGGGGGGTGGGGTGCTATAGACATTCAAAAAAGAGAGAGAAAGAAAGAAAGCTCAGCCCCGTTAGAACGTGCACATCTGCAAGGAGCAGGCCATGGGCACTGTTGGTTAAACATCCCCCCCGCCCCTGGAACGGGCACGAGTCTGTCTTTGCCTCTGTTGACGGCATGAGGGGACAGGATGGTCTCGCTAACCTCCCTCCCGCAGGAGCTTTTCTCATCCCCTACACCCTGATGGCTGTTTTCGGAGGGGTGCCCCTTTTCTACATGGAGCTGGCTCTGGGGCAGTTTCACAGGACTGGCGCTATCCCCATCTGGAAACGCATCTGCCCCATCTTTAAAGGTAAGACTCTCCCCGACCCCTGACACACACACACACACACACACACTGGAAACTCAACAATCTATTTGCTTCTCACGCGTGCGGTGTGTGTTCTGCTCTACAGAAAATGGGAAAGATTGTAGATCGGGCCGCGACTCTTGCGTGCACACACACAGAGGAAGCTTGCTGCGGTTGGTGCACTCAGACTTTTATAGGCAACTCGTGGGGGGAACATGGGGGGGCATGAGCCCCCCCCCCTGATTTTTGGAAGCCCTATAGAACCCTAAAGAACCCCTGCACTCCTGTGCCTCCCCCCACTACTGAGTTACTAGTCACCTACTTGGCCGTCACTGAGAAACTACAGCCCCAGAACGTACTGCCCCTATGGCAAACAGCCCTTCAGCTTCCTAGTTCTCACCCATGGAAAGTGACCAGGCCTCCGCCCAACCGGATTCCCATTCCTCTAAAAGCAGCCTTGTCTCAGCAACACACTAGCTCCCTATTGGTAACATCGCTGGCCAAATCCAAGACCTGGTAGGACTCCATGAACCAGGTAGACGTAGTATCTATCCACCGACCTGTGCTGATGCCTCTGACCCAAAGGGGACTGCCCAGTCATTGGGGCTTGTGCTGCCAATAGCCATGGACTGGCAAGTCCCATCTCAGCAGGCAACCAGAACGGCCATTTTGTTCTCCTCAAGGAGACACCTTCCTCTCCACACAGGCATTGGCTTTGCTATTTGCATCATCGGCCTGTACGTCTCCTTTTACTACAACACCATCATCGCCTGGGCCCTCTACTACTTCTATTCCTCCTTCACTGACACACTGCCCTGGACCAGCTGTGACAACTCTTGGAACACGCCCAACTGCACCAACTACTTTGGGAGAAGCAACGTCACCTGGACCAACTTCTCCCGCTCGCCAGCTGAAGAGTTTTATACGTAAGTGCATGTAAGTGGCTTGCCCAAGCGGGCCGGAGTGTCTCTCTCTCTCTGTGGTTATTATTGGTTCCACTACCAGCAGGAGAACAACAGCTTGCCTGTGTGCGTACACAGAGAGTTATAAACACCAGCAGGTCAGTACCTTCAAAAACGTATGCTCTAAGCTTCTTCCATTGCTAGATGTCGGACCATGGGTTTCTGGAATGAAGCAGCTAGGGCCATGAAGGCTGACTGCTCCTGTCCCCCTAAGATAGGGAAACTCCTCATCTTCCTTTAATCAAACTCAACCATCAAGCCTCTTTAGTAGGCTGGCCACCTCTTGTGGTTTTGATTCTGACACAAGAGGTGGCAACCCTACACTTTAGGAGTTACCATTGTCACGGGGAATTGCCCAGAACAGGGTGACTCATCATCGTCCGAGCTGAAATGGGTAGTTCATTCGCTACCTTTGGGTAACACCTGCAATTTTGGGTACCATATCGGGGGCCTGGTGGGCTACCCGAGTCCTGATCGGGCACCTGATTACTCCAAAATACCGGCTATTACTGTTGCAGAGTTATCTATATACCAATTGGTATATTGGTAAAAAAATCGGAACAGTAGGTCATAAAATGGTATCAAAAGATGGAAAATCGGAACCCGAAGTCAAAAAAACGGGATGAAAAATGGTATTTCGGTACATCGGGTAGCCCGCTGAGCACTAATTGAATACCAATTAGTACCCAAAGTTGTCGAGTCAATTACCACACTTTTGACAGTTGCAATGGGAGTAAGCCACACACCTTAAGTATCTTAATGGGCACTTGAGTATCTTATGTAACTAAAGATGCTCAAGGATGCTTAAGATGCTCTGTGCGTTAAACATCTTAATGGGTAAAATTTGAATCTGACTGGTATGGGTGAAATCCACCACCCACTGAAGTCGGTGCCAAAACTCCCATTGCTTTCAATGGCGGGGGCCTGTGCCAGTTTACACCCTGGAGTCAGTCAAACCAGGTTTGATTGTGACTGTATCAAGATGAGAGGTTTATATCCCTACACAGTCTGGGACCAGGGCCGCCTGACTCCTGGACTAGGCTGTAGACGAGGGGTTGGGGGGGCCACTTTGAAAGTTTGCACAAGTTCCGAGGGCCGCACAGATGTTGGGATGGGGACGCACTCAAGGAAAGGTTGGCCCCCACCCTCCTGTCGTTTCGACGTTTGTGTAAGACCTGGCTGTTCCGTCGGGCTTTTGGCGGGGGAGGTGGGGTTTGGGAGGGAGGGTGTGTTTTTATTACTTGTTTTAAAATGTGTAGATTTATTTTTAAATGTTTTATTGTTGACATTTTTGGTGCATGTTGTTCGCCGCCCCGAGCTGCCTTTGGGCAGGAGGGGCGGGATATAAGTTTTGAATAAATAAATTAAAAAAGGAGGGCCCAAACCATGGAACTGTCCCCAATCCTTGTGTTCACGCCCTCATCTCTGCTCTCTTCCCTTGAGATCAGTTTTTCAGTGCTTGGGGGTAGGAACTGGATTCAGGGGCCAGATCGAGAAGGTGGAAAGGGGCCACATGCTGGGCCTGAGGTTTCCCACCCCTGCCGTAGAGCGATCTAACAGAAAAAGCTTGACAATGTTAGACTTGGCGCCAGAACCGGGAGGGGGAATTGCTCTCCAGAACTTCACAGGAATACTAGATGTTCACGGTAAGTTGCAACGACGCCTGCAGGGCCCGTGGGGCAAAGGGAGCAGCAGTCGCCTTGTTTTAACGCACTAGGACACGGAAGCACCCGAGGATTTGGGGCTTGCTGCATGAAGGACTTGCAGACCATGAGTGGATGATTCAAGGCAGTAAATAAGCCAAGACTGTGATCCAGAAACCACGTCCTCCAGAGAACGGAGGGTGGTGTCTGGATCACGGCCTGTGGGCCCTGCAGGTTCCTGGGTTGACACACACGGGAACTGCCTGTCATTCTGTCTCAGGCATATTGTCCATAAGTAGCCGGCCTCAGATGGCGTCAGGACCCAATGCTGCTTCAGAGGCCGGTGTGAGAAGTTGCTCTTTCACCAGCAGGCAGAGGAGGAGTCCCCCTAATTCCCTCTAGCCAAGATGGGTTTATGTCCTGAAGTGGGAACTCTTCATTCCACCTCCCAGTTGGGCGGCATTAGCCCTTCTGAAATGGCCTCTCCCTTCTTTGAGGTGAGCAGAGTCCTCTGCCATTAAAGTGAGTCAATGGCAAACGCCCGTTGACAATGGTGAAGTGTGTCCTGAGCGTCTCCCCATCTTCTTGAGCACTAGCCCCTACAGAGCAGGAATGTCCCCGCCCTGGAAGTCCAGTTTGTGCATGGTCAGAGCATCGGCTCGGAGGAGGGAGCGCGAGGAGCCTCCCAACGGAGGACAATTCCGCTTCCCCTGCTCCCGTTTTGCTTAGTGACTGGGCCGAGGTTTCTTTCGCCGCAGGAGGAAGGTCCTTGAGATCCAGAAATCAGACGGTCTGTACAACGTGGGCGGGATCCGTTGGCAGCTGCTCCTCTGCCTCTTTCTCATCTTCACGATCGTTTACTTCAGCCTGTGGAAAGGAGTGAAGACCTCAGGGAAGGTGAGGGGGGGGGGCGCGGGCGGAACTGGGATGAGCAAGGACGTCCCGTTTTAACGCAGATGCAGCGTGGCCCAGAACCGGGGCCTGCTGTACCCCAGCTTGGAGGGGGTGCAGTATAAGCACCACTCTCTTCCCGCACTCTTTGGTAGCTGCAGACACACACACACACACACACACATCTGCACACACACACACACATCTGCACACCGTCGCCGAGTGTGCCCCCTTCCCCACCGTCCAACAAACAGAGGTAACTGCGGTTGGAACTGAGGTAGCAGCTACCGTGTTTAAATGACATCGAAATAAGTACTCCCCCTTTGGTAACGTTGAGACAACTCGTCTAAACCAAAGCAGGGACTGTGTCAGTTTCCCGCCTAGTTGAGATGCAGCGACCACCCAACTGAGGTCACTCTTCTCTCACAGATAAGTGTTCACAAAAAGAGACTTCTGTCCCTGCTCCTGAATAACTTCAGCTGAGTGCTCGGTTTGAGGTCAGGCCGGGGCATAGCTCGGTTGGAATGGGCCCCTCCACTGTCCTAGGGAATGCAACTGCCACAGGGAGTGTGTGTGCGTGTGCGTGTGCGTGTGCGTGTGCGCGTGTGCGTGTGCGTTGAAGGCTTATGGACCCTTTGCGGCTCCCTTGTGTGGCAGCTTGGCCCCACACCCCGCACTTGCTGCTGATCTCCCCTGCTCTGTCTTGCCTTCCCAGGTGGTGTGGGTGACCGCCACCCTGCCCTACGTTGTCCTCCTGATCCTTCTGATCCGAGGAGCTACCCTGCCCGGAGCCTGGCGAGGAATTGTCTTCTACCTTCGACCCAACTGGGAGAAGCTCATGAGCACGGCGGTAAGCGGATGCCGCCGCAGGAAGCCCCCGTGTTGCTGCTGTCTCCCTGCTCCCTCAGCAGGACGTTTAGGGGGGTTGCTGGGCTTAGCAGTGTGGGGGACGGGGGGCAGATTTGGGCTCACGGGGTCTCTCAACTCGGTGGATTTGGTCACTACTCTCCATAGCTGCCCTCTTTGGCTTTTTCTCTGAAGTATCTAGAACTGGAAACTGGGCCTAATGGTTCATTACTCTGACCCTGCCTGGTTGATCTGCTGAGAGCGCCTTAGCGGGGCAGTCAGGACCAGGGAAAGGTGCAGAGAAGGGCAACAAAACGGGATGGAATGGCTTTCGTAGGAGGTTAGGTTATATTAGACACTGAATAGGTTGGGGCTCTTGGGAGAAGAGATGACTGAGGGTTACAGTATATTTCGATGTCCTTTTATTTATTTATTTATTATTATTATTATTATTATTTTGGTTTGCTCTATTTGGAATGGCCAAGGCAAAGGTCAATGCCACTAATAACATTTGAAACTTGAATTTGGATAGAAGTTTATAAAACCGTGAGTGATGCGGAACGAGCAAACAAGAGTAGTTTCCCACTCTCTCTAATAACAGCACTAGAACCAAGGGATGCTCCACGAAACTAACTGACGGCAGATGTGAAGCCAGTCAAAAGAAAAACGTTTTCGCTCAACGTGCCGTTAGCTTGTGGAACTTGTTGCCAGAGGATGCTCTGAAGGCAGGTAGCGCAACTGGGTTTTTTAAAAAAAAGATTGGATACGTTCTTAGCCGATCGGTCCCTAAACAGCTATCGGTCAAGTTAGTTGGGGGGGATGAAACCAGTGAGTGTCGGGAACTGGGACAAACGTCAGAGAATGGATCACTCCATTATGAAGTACGTTGTGTGTCTCTGAAACAATCAGGGTGGCCACTGTTGGAGACAGGATGCTGGGCTGGATGGATGGACCAAGGGCAGCACTTCTTATGTTTTTAAGGGCAAAGCGTTCTGTTCTGTTTGATCCCGTCTGTGAACTGAGCGCCCTGGAGACAGATTCCATCCAGGACAGCCGTGGCACGGGGCATGCAGAGTGAGCTCTCCGTGTGCATTGCGTTACCCCTGCTGGTCAAAGACGCCCTGTCTAGGCCAGAAAGCTCCCGGCAAGGGAGTCTCCACTAGGGTCGCCACCAATGCAAATTTTTAAGGAACACTTATGGAAAATGCATGTTGCAGGGCCTGCCTTGGCGCCTATTCTCCACAAAGGTTACAACCCCCTCCCCCAGGGCTGTGGAGCAGGTGGAATTCAGACCACCTTGGCCGGCTTTGGCGGTAAAAATGGCTGAACCGTAGCCACTGATGGAGTTTGTGCCACGGAGAAGGGAGGGAGCTGCCATCTTGGCCAACACACTGGAGACAGAACTGCAGGGCGGCCGCGGGCTGGAAGCCTGGCTCAGTAGCTGGGCTGTAGCAGACTCACATATGCTCTGCAGTTCAGGCACAAAGGCAAGTGCAAAACCCACCCATTTGTTAGGGTTAAGCGAGGTCACGCTGCAGTGTGAAAATGTGAGCAAGGAGTTCGCAATCAGAGCAGCGGGGAAAGGGGAGGCAGTGGAGGGAATGTGTGTGTGTGTGGGCCCAAGCAATGAGTCAGGGAGTTTGCTTTAATGTGCTGTTAATTGCACCTGCTGGATCCCCTGCCCCCCCCAGTCTCTCCCCAAAACAGATCAGAGAAGCACAGAGTAATGGGTTCATTATTCCCTCCAAAGCCGCGGCAAGCTGGACAAGCTCTTGGAAATGGAAATCACTAATTGAATCACCCATCTTATTTGCCATCAGGCTTTATTATTTAGGCCATGTTTTCTCCCTGTCTTTGCAAGCCCGGGCCCGACAATAGATTTCCTGTCTGTAATTACTGCTGGGTTGCACTTGAACATTTTCATTCAAGGTAATCAGGGAGGACGTGTTCCCGTGAAAAAACCTTTCCATGAAGGACTGTTAGGAACCTGTGTTTCTCCTAGGAATCGTGAACCTCCCCTTGTCCTTTTGCCGGGAGCTGCTGCAACGTCACACTTTGCACAGACCTGACAACTTAGGCAAGGGAATCAATGCCTAAAGGAGCTTCTGCTTAGTGAGATAGTAAAATGCAGTTCCCTTTCTCAAAAGAAAAAACCACTTTAAAGAGCTTGTAACTTGTCTAAACCGTTACTTGAAATGTAAAACGTAAAGTCAAGTACTTGAATAAAGAACGAAAGAAAGAATACAGATTTCTTTCCTCACAAAGGGAAAGGGACAGAAAATAAGGAAAGTGACAGTGAAATAAAGAGACTGAAGTATTGGGCAGTAAAACCCACACTTCAAGTATCAGTCTTCGCAAAGAGCGCCCCTTCCAGTCACCAGCGTTTAAAGAGGCCTCGACTGGATACAAAACACGGTTTATTATATGTTAAGACCCACGTTGATCAATCAGGATCGAATCCCGATTGGTGATTCATCTTTGATACATCATAAAAATCCATTGTCAATTGGCTAAACTCAACTGGCTCCAAACAACCCGCTTCCTTATCAGATACTCCAAAAAAAGAGAGATCCCTAACCTGAATTTTGAGTATTCATAGACTTTTTCAATGCTCCAACCTTTTTATCAGCTCTCTCACCAACAATCTCCAGAAGCTTCAACTGACCTTTTCCCTAGTTAGCTCTATTGACTAATCTTCCTTCTATGAAGTCTACTTAACGTATAAATAAAATACTAAATACTAAATAAAATAAAAAAAAAAAGAAGAAAAATGCCCTTTGGGGGAAACTGAGGCAAGAGTCTAGAGATCTCACAAATCTCCTCCTCCCCGTATTCCAGGGGCTGTGGGTTTATGTGGGTCAGAATCCCACACAAGTTGTAGCCCAACGTTACACCCGCAAACTCTCCCTCACCCTGATCTTTCTTGCCTAGAGTCCCAGCCTTGTTGGGTGTCAAGGTTCTCGCTCTCTCCTGCTAAGCTACCCTCAAGAGGAAACCCTTCAAACCTCCCCTTCCTGTGTTCTCCCAGAAGAAAACAGACAAAGGGGCAGAACATCCCAGGGAGAAAGCGAGCTAGAAAAATGTCTTTAAACTAGAACCGCATTCAAACCCTAGAGCAGCATGGGTAGGGTGGCTGTAGACGCATTTTTCCAGGGCACTTATGAAAAATACATATTGTGGGGCCTGACGCCAATGCAGGCCCCATACGTATCCTGGGGAAATGTGCAAATACGGCAACCCTAAGCATTGAGCCTTGACGTCTTGGGAGACGGGCCCAGCTTCCACGGCCGCCCTGCTCCTAACTGGTGCCTCTCCTTGTCTGAACAGGTTTGGGTCGATGCTGCTGCCCAAATCTTCTTCTCCTTGGGGCCTGGATTTGGCGTCCTCCTCGCGTTAGCCAGTTACAATCCTTTCAACAACAACTGTTACCGGTAAGGGGTTTCAGCCACGCTTGCGAGGGGGGGCGTGTCTGGCGTTGGATACCAAGGGGGGTGGGGCCACTCCTGAGCTCCCCGAACACCAGAGGACATGAAGGAAACTCGTGGCACATGCCTGCACCCCCTTTGTGCTGTAGGCCAGAATTATGAGACTTTGTGCCTCTAACTGCCTCAGAGAGAAATCCATCTCTTCCACCTGGATTTTGGCCAACACACCATTGTACTGGGGACCCCCAGATTTTGTTGCTTTAGTTTCTACTACTCTCTGCATGAGCCACTCCGCTTTCTCTCTGCTCCTTTACCTCAAGCAGAGTACTCAGACCCTGCGTAGCTTCACGACACCACTAGGGGGAGACACTCTACTTTATGATGCCAACCTTCCAGCATGTCCTAAGTTCTGGCCCCAGAGGGAGACACTAGGGGGAGACACTCTACTTTAGGATGCCAGCCTTCCAACATGTCTTAAGTTCTGGCCCCAGGGGGAGACACTCTACCTTAGGATGCCAGTCTTCCAGCATGTCCTAAGTTCTGGCCCCAGGGGGAGACACTCTACCTTAGGATGCCAACCTTCCAGCATGTCCTACGTTCTGGCCCCAGAGGGAGACACTAGGGGGAGACACTCTACTTTAGGATGCCAACCTTCCAGCATGTCCTAAGTTCTGGCTCCAGTTCTGGCAGTGTCTGGAATCTACCTCATTCAAAACAAGGTGGGTGAAGTCTTCGGGAGCCAGGCCCTCTGTTCCCGTGGGTCTCCACAGCCTCTGCTAGAATGTAAAACCCTGCTTTTATACCACCCCCTGCCAAGAGTCTGCTCAGCCCTGGGGCTGGTTCAAAATAGCCCTTCCATTTTTGGAGAGCCATTCCACAAAAATGGAATGGCTCTCGGAATTTTTATCAAACTCCCGATTAATTTAAATTTTTGATCAGAATTCCAATCAGCTAGCTGGACTGTGCATGCAAAAAATGGCAAAAAAAATATTAATAATAAATCCATCGTTCCAGCGAATGGAAATCGGAACGATTGTTTGTCCCAATTTTTGCTGGAAAGAATCAAACCGACTGATGAGTTGAAAACCGTGTCAGGCTGGAAATTTCTATTCAGCCCGACTTAGCCCTTTCCCTACAAAGCAGAGCTTCATAAGAACAAGCAAGCTTGGCTGCTGAGCTCCAAGAGACTGGACCAGTCTTGGGCCCAATAACGTGAAAGCTGTAACGTTTCTTCCCCTTGCATCCTCGGTTCCATTGTTTCCCCTGGCAGGGAACTATTCCCTACATGACCTGCCCACAACGGCCAGTGTGAAACCATCTCACCAAGCCACGCGCCGGTCCAGTGACAGCCGGTCTTTCTACCTTTCAGAGACGCCATCGTCACCAGCGTCGTGAACTGTCTCACCAGCTTCCTCTCAGGATTCGTCATTTTCACGGTGCTGGGCTACATGGCGGAAATGAGGGATGTAGAAGTGGAAGACGTGGCAAAAGATAAAGGTCTGTGTCCCTTGAACTTGCATCGTCCCTCCCACAAGATGCCGGCCAGTGGCGCTAACGGCGTCCCGTCCATACAATAGAGTGCATTCGGCAACTCAACCGGGGCAAGATGCTTAGGTTCAGCTCACACGTTACATTAGTGACAGAGGGTATTTTCAGATGTTACGAGATCACGGTGAACCACAGTGAATACCCACATGGTGACCGTGGTCCCGTAACATCTGTTGGGGGGAACGGAAGCTCCCCCCCAGATGTTCAACCCCGTGAATCACGGGGGGGAATTACATTCAACAAGCAAATGGAGGTCCTGGTCGGACCATCTCAGTTTGCGTGTTGAATGTGATTCCCCCCCACCCCGTGATCAAGGGGACCGTCTCGTCTGTCCCCTGACCACGGCCCGGAATCGGCGGCGCGATTCCAGGCCGTGGTCAATGCCCCAGGGGGGTCGGCGGGCGCTGTGGCCACATTGGCCGCGGCGCCCGCTCGTCTCCCGGACGGCGGGCAGCCGGGGGAGCATGGGGGGGGTGCTGAGCCGCGCGGCCCCGCCCCCTCCCCCGCTTCAGCCGGCACGTCTGTTTGACGGCCGTTTTGATCCCGGCGGGGGATCAATGGGTGATTCCGTGACGGGGCCAATACCTGCCCCGTCACATCTGAAAATACCCAGAGACAGATATACGCCTTCCCTTAATACGTACACACTCCTCTCTCTCTCCCTCCTGACTTTTAAATCTCTCCTAAAAACCTACCTCTTCCACCAGGATTTCCCTCTCTCCTCACTCCCATAGATTCCATGTTTATGGTGGTCTAGCCTCCGGATCCTCCTTGTCCCCTAGATCTAAGCTCAGCACGTGCTCCTGCAACTTCTCAACTTCCCTCTTCTCCCTCCTCCTTCATCCAGCCAAGATTGTAAGCCCTTTGTGGGGAGAGCCTGTGTCTTATCACAGCTGTAGGGAGCCAGACACATTGTTGGCACTATAGAAAGAAGGAAATTAATAAAATAACAATAATAATAATAATANCTCATTCAAAACAAGGTGGGTGAAGTCTTCGGGAGCCAGGCCCTCTGTTCCCGTGGGTCTCCACAGCCTCTGCTAGAATGTAAAACCCTGCTTTTATACCACCCCCTGCCAAGAGTCTGCTCAGCCCTGGGGCTGGTTCAAAATAGCCCTTCCATTTTTGGAGAGCCATTCCACAAAAATGGAATGGCTTTCGGAATTTTTATCAAACTCCCGATTAATTTAAATTTTTGATCAGAATTCCAATCAGCTAGCTGGACTGTGCATGCAAAAAATGGCAAAAAAAATATTAATAATAAATCCATCGTTCCAGCGAATGGAAATAGGAACGATTGTTTGTCCCAATTTTTGCTGGAAAGAATCAAACCGACTGATGAGTTGAAAACCGTGTCAGGCTGGAAATTTCTATTCAGCCCGACTTAGCCCTTTCCCTACAAAGCAGAGCTTCATAAGAACAAGCAAGCTTGGCTGCTGAGCTCCAAGAGACTGGACCAGTCTTGGGCCCAATAACGTGAAAGCTGTAACGTTTCTTCCCCTTGCATCCTCGATTCCATTGTGCCCCTGGCAGGGAACTATTCCCTACATGACCTGCCCACAAAGGCCAGTGTGAAACCATCTCACCAAGCCACGCGCCGGTCCAGTGACAGCCGGTCTTTCTACCTTTCAGAGACGCCATCGTCACCAGCGTCGTGAACTGTCTCACCAGCTTCCTCTCAGGATTCGTCATTTTCACGGTGCTGGGCTACATGGCGGAAATGAGGGATGTAGAAGTGGAAGACGTGGCAAAAGATAAAGGTCTGTGTCCCTTGAACTTGCATCGTCCCTCCCACAAGATGCCGGCCAGTGGCGCTAACGGCGTCCCGTCCATACAATAGAGTGCATTCGGCAACTCAACCGGGGCAAGATGCTTAGGTTCAGCTCACACGTTACATTAGTGACAGAGGGTATTTTCAGATGTTACGAGATCACGGTGAACCACAGTGAATACCCACATGGTGACCGTGGTCCCGTAACATCTGTTGGGGGGAACGGAAGCTCCCCCCCAGATGTTCAACCCCGTGAATCACGGGGGGGAATTACATTCAACAAGCAAATGGAGGTCCTGGTCGGACCATCTCAGTTTGCGTGTTGAATGTGATTCCCCCCCACCCCGTGATCAAGGGGACCGTCTCGTCTGTCCCCTGACCACGGCCCGGAATCGGCGGCGCGATTCCAGGCCGTGGTCAATGCCCCAGGGGGGTCGGCGGGCGCTGTGGCCACATTGGCCGCGGCGCCCGCTCGTCTCCCGGACGGCGGGCAGCCGGGGGAGCATGGGGGGGGTGCTGAGCCGCGCGGCCCCGCCCCCTCCCCCGCTTCAGCCGGCACGTCTGTTTGACGGCCGTTTTGATCCCGGCGGGGGATCAATGGGTGATTCCGTGACGGGGCCAATACCTGCCCCGTCACATCTGAAAATACCCAGAGACAGATATACGCCTTCCCTTAATACGTACACACTCCTCTCTCTCTCCCTCCTGACTTTTAAATCTCTCCTAAAAACCTACCTCTTCCACCAGGATTTCCCTCTCTCCTCACTCCCATAGATTCCATGTTTATGGTGGTCTAGCCTCCGGATCCTCCTTGTCCCCTAGATCTAAGCTCAGCACGTGCTCCTGCAACTTCTCAACTTCCCTCTTCTCCCTCCTCCTTCATCCAGCCAAGATTGTAAGCCCTTTGTGGGGAGAGCCTGTGTCTTATCACAGCTGTAGGGAGCCAGACACATTGTTGGCACTATAGAAAGAAGGAAATTAATAAAATAACAATAATAATAATAATAATTAGGGATGGGATTTTCAGTTTTGGAAGGAACCTAAAGTATTCGATAATGGCCATTTTGGATTAATCCAAAATCTCGGTTCTTTCTCGGTATCGGTTGTTTCGGATCTTTTGCGTTGATTTTTGATTCAGATTTTTAACATTGCAGTTTGTCCCCATTGACTTCAGGGGGACAAACCACAATGTTAAAAATCCAAAACAAAAATCAACGCAAAAGATCCGAAACAACCGGTACAAGAACTGAAATCAAAATTTTGCCCAGAGTCCCACCCCTAATCATTATTATTATAAATTCAGGAGAAACCCTGTTCTGTCGCCGTTACATTCACAGGTTCCTTGAGTAGTAGTGGGGGGGAGGGGGGTGTCACGATTATTTACTTCTACGAGTCATTTCTATCGCACTGCTTGGCGTACGCAGCGCTTTACAGTCACAGACTGTCAGAGACAGGTTCCTGCCCAGTGAGTTTACAATCAAAGATGGGCAAGGAGAACAAGGACACACATATATTCCCATTGTACAGATGGGGGAACTGAGGCTGAGAGGTTGTGACTTGCCCAAGGCCACCCAGGGAGTTCATGGCTAGGGCAGAATTTGAACCCTGACTTCTCATGTCCAAGTCTAGCACTGTCTCCACTACACCACATTTACTGGCTTGAGGGGCAATGAGTAGTGATGACCACGTGGAAGGAAGCTAGTTAAACACCTTATTAAACATTAGGAAGCATTTCCGGGCTCCCAGGACAGTTTGGCAGGGGAATAACTTGTGGAAGTGCCAGGGCTGGAGGCTTTTAAAAGTAGGTTAGACAGACCTCTCTCGGGGACGGGGTAGCTGCAGTGGATCTGACTTGAGGGCAGGGGAGCGGGGGCTGGACTCAATAATCCCAGCTCCCTCTCGGATTCGTGGTGAATGCTCCTCGCCGTCGTACGGGGGGAGCAGAGCTGATGTGACAAGGAGGATGTGGCCGCGTACAGGACACTGCTCAAGAAGACCACAAGCAAGTGACCACAAAAACCAGGACTCTCGGTGAATTTCTGTTACACAAATAATTTAGTTGTTGGGTTGTGTTTTTTTATTTTTATTCCGTCCTTCCTGCATGGCAGCTCAGCGCAGCTTGCAAAAAATCCATAAAAACGAGATATAAACATACAACCTCCCCCAGCCCCCAATTCGATCCCCGCTGCCAAATGCCCAACAGAACAGAGTGGTCTTACGTTGCCTCCGGAAAGCCGCCAGGCTTGAACACCGGCGGGCCGAGCTCCTGGGGGAGGGAGTTTCATAGCGAAGGCGCGACGGCCGAGAACGCCCTCCTCACAGCTGAGACTCCAAAATGTGGGTGTTGGAGCAGCCGCCGGGTCCGTGCTCCCCAGCAATGGGTCTGAATGGATCCTCGGCATTCCCTGACCCCTCGCCGTGACACACAGACAAGCACTGAGCTCTGCTCCCTTGGGGCAAGTAGGGATGTGCGAACAGAATGTGGTGCGGACGTTCGGTTCGAAATCCGAGTTCGGGTTCGGTTATTCGGTTTGGCGGAGTTCGGTTCGGCCGAACTTGGCTGAACATTTGAAAATAGCGCTATCGACACCGATACCGAATTCAAAGATTTTTTTCGGTATCATTTGGCCCTGAAACAACCCCTGGTGCCAGGAAGTCACGTTTTTCCCGCCCGAAGTCACATTTTTCCC
>QEPC01002388.1:3764205-3778598 GCA_003113815.1 Sphenodon punctatus
CACACACACCCCTGGGACAATCCTTGCAGGGCTCTAAGAAATGCTCTCAGGGGCAGTCTTCATCGCGAGCACTGCAAGACGTTTTCAAATTCCAGCGGTGATTTGAGCTGGCGGGCCCTTTGCTAGGAGGGCTGCCGCTCTCTGCATGGCTGGGACCAAGGATCGACTATGGCCCTCCGGGCTTAACTAACCTGTTCATAGAATAATCCATAGAGTTGGAAATAACCTCAAAGGCCATCTGTCATCTTGGAGGCAGGATGACAACAACTACCACATCCCCAAAGGGGGCTGTCCAGCCTCTTTTTGAAAGCCTCCAACGATGGGAAAGCCGTCGACCTCCCTAGGCAACTTGTTCCGTTGCCGCAGGACTCTTACCGTTAGGATGTTTCCCCTGATATTTAACCAAACTCTCACTTCCTGTAACTTGAGTCTGTTATTTCTAGACCTGCCCTCTATAGCCAGTTCTGTGCCCTCTTCTTGGGGGCAGCCCCTTAGACATTTGTAGATTGCTGTCATGTCTCCCCTTCATCTCCTCTTCGCTAGGCTAAACAGACCCAGTTCATTCAACCTTTCCTCCTGTGTTTCGGGGACAGATCGCCCCAAGAAGACAGATCTCTTCTATAAAAAAAGACTGATTTCATCGAAGTCACGTGGAAGGAAAGAACTAACCTGAGCTTCCCCTCATCTAGGTCCAAGCCTCCTTTTTATCACCTACCCCGAAGCCATCGCAAACATGGTGGGCTCGACTTTCTTCGCCATCATCTTCTTCCTCATGATGATAACACTGGGGCTGGACAGTACGGTATGTTGCGGGCTGCGCGCTGAAACCGAGAGCTAGAACCGCTGAAACATCACTTGCCAAAACCCAGTTTTGTGTCCGTTCCCCTCCCCGCAAATTAAATAAATTAGGCTTGGGAGGGACTGAATTTTTTTGCCACCTTTTTAATTAACGCTTCAAAACAATTCCAGCCAAGATCTCATTTCCAGAAAGGTAATTTTGTACCAGGGCTTTTGGAAACGACTGCACATCCTTCAAAACAGCAAAGGCTACTGGTTGCATGACAGAGAGAGAGGAAAAGGGTGAGAGAGAGATGGGGAGGTGATGGGGAAAGTGAAACAAGGGAGAGAATTATCAAAAACGGGGGGGGGGGATTCAGGGGGATAGATTTCACAAAGATCATACTTTCAATTAAATAATGTCAAGCTGGAAATATTTTTGGATGTTTCTAATCCTTCCTGAAAGATGAACCAGGCTGCTCCCCGACATGGCTAACATCCTGGGAGCATCTCGGCAGGACAGCAGGGGGGGTGAATTCTCCTCCCTGTCTCACGGGTGTCAATCCGGGAGGAGATCTCCGGAGAGTCGCACCGGATGGGCCCCGAGTCCGGAGGGTCCGTTCCGGGGCTCTGGCTGATGTCGGGTCTGGCTGTTGTGTTTGCAGTTTGGCGGCCTGGAGGCCGTGATCACGGCGGTCATGGACGAGTACCCACAGATTCTCGGCAAACGCAGGGAGCTCTTTGTCCTGGGGCTCATCACCGTCTCCTTCCTGGGCTCCCTCAGCACCCTGACCAACGTGAGTAGCCGTGGGCCCCTCCTTCCCCTGCGGGATCATGCCGCACCGTCTGGGCACAACACTGGCTGCTACAGCCAGGAAATGCCTCCCCGACCCCCGCCAATCACTGGGCACCTCTGCCCCGTAGTGTGACTCTCAGGACGGAGCAGTCACCGTGTGGCCTTGGCTGTCCTACCCCTCACTAACACCTCAGCCCTCGTGTCTGTTGTTCCAGGGCGGGGCCTACGTCGTGAAGCTCCTGGAGGAGTTTGGCGCAGGCTGCTCGATCCTAGCCGTGGTGCTGCTTGAAGCAATCGCCGTCTCCTGGTTCTACGGTAAGGAACAGGGGAAGATTCTATCCTGTGCCCCTCAGTAACCTGGGCATGGCCAGGCCGGCTTCCCAAAGAGGAGTGAACAGGGGCATTTCTTTCAACATATTGTGACGGCGGAAGGCTCCTGTGGGGTAAGTCGCGCAGGATCCGGGCCCCGTGGAGCTCCCCAAAATCAGTACGTCGAGGTCAATAATCAAGCAGCCCTTTATTGATCCGCCCTGTTCCGGGCAGAGTCAGGTATATGGGGCCCCACGTCTCAGTCCAGTTCACCCTCTGAGCTATTTCCTCAACGCAAACCCTGCCTCGTCATACAGTCCTCGCAGGCTGCTCCCGGCCTGGTGATTTCTAGCCTGGGCCGACACTGCTTTCACACCCGGGCTGCTCCAGCTCCACCACTCCAGTCCCCGACCGTGCGTTCCTCATGGGCGTCTCCCCAATTCCTACGTTCAGGCTGCCTTGCAGGACTGAGCCTCCCTCAACCCTCTTTCTCTTGGCTCCCTCAGTCACTCTGATCCCAGGGTTTTAGTACCCTGGCCAGCGTACTGTGGTCTGTTCAGATCTGACTTCCCGAACCGTGACTGACTGATTCCTGGATCTTGCAGCCTTTTATACTCTCAGGGGCGTAGCGTAAGTAGTGGAGCAGGCTCCCTTGAAAATCCAGGAGTCCCACTTCACCACGCATATAAAGTGTAAAATCAAACTTCAACCAAGCCAAGCATGTGCTAGATTGTAAGCACCTTGAAGGCAGGGACCTGTCTCCAATTTAATAGTTGTTCAGTGCCAGGTACTTGGCTGGCCTATAAAAATACATAATCATAGCAAACAATTCATGAAATTAGGGGGGGGGGGAACCCTACCACTCCCTAGATTTTTTTCCAGCAGAAATTTCCAAAATTCCCCACCAGTCACTGCCCTTCAAAACCAACCCACGTTGGATGAAAACAAAGCGTTCAACGTCGCGCTTGATTTAGGGGGCTCGTTGTTGCTCTTTGTTCCATTCATTTCAAAATTATTTGAATTTTTTCATATTTAAAAAAACCCAACATCCTAAGGTTTGGAATGAGGTGCTGATTCGTCTTTAGAAATCTGGTATTAACGTTTCCGGAGGTGGGTGGGGAAGCTGCCCTTTTGAGTTCCGTCCCCCCCAGATAAAAAGAATTCCTTAAAAACTACCCTGGGAGCAAGACGTTGGGATGGTGGACGTATGTCAAGTTTCTCCGGTGTCTGAGTCTTTGCAGGACTGAGGCCGAAGAGCTTGTGCCTCAAAGGGACACCGGGGTTGGCGTAGTCGGCCTGTGAAAGGAGCCAGCGGACGGAGCTTGTGCTGGTCGGCATTGGCCTCTCCCATTTCGCCACCATTACCTCCTTGTTCCTTCCGGTGGTTCCTGGCCTCTTCCAAAATGGCGGCCTGAGCAGGGGGTGCAATTGCAGGTAGGTGGGGTCACTCTGGCCTGCAGACTCTGCAGGGTGGAATCCCACATTTCAAGAACATCCCAGCTCCTCCAGAGAACCCCCTCAACCACTGCCAGACCCATCTCCGTCCTGGGCAAGACTCATGTCTCCTCTTGACTGGAGGGCAGGCCGTCTCCTCTACCGGAGGGGGGGAGGGGGGGCACATAGGGGCTGAAATTAAGGCGTTTGCCCCACAAACTCAGGGTGAGGGAACATGTCCCTTTCCGACACCCCAAATGCAGCAGTGAGGCGGCTACTGATTGGTTTGGGCAGCCAGGAACTTATTGCACCCACCCTGCTGTCTCTGCAGAGAGGCAGATAATTGAATTTAAAATTCCCTTGCTGGTTTTTAAGGCTCTGAATGGTCTAGGCCCTGGCTGTATCCGAGACCTGCTCCTGGACTCTCACCCGACGGGCGATCTGTGCTCAGAAGCCACCCGCTGGGTGGGAATCCCGCCATCACGTCTTAAGTCGGGGGGCGATTGGGCTTTTCCAGAGGCAGGCGGTTCCCTCAGCGTGGAACTCCCTTCCCTCCAGATGTCCCTCTCGGCACCTCCCTCCGCACCTTCAAAGAGACCCGGAAAACATGTTTTCTAGATGCTTTTAGAGGCTCCACGGCTGGTTCCCTCTTTACGTGTTTTTCCCATCGGGCAGAGGGGCACTGGAGAGATAAAATTATTCGTTATTATTTATGTATTTTACACCCATGGGATAGGGGTTGCTAGAGAGGCCACATTTTTTCCATGAGACGTATTAAAAATGCATGTTGCAGGGCGTGCTTTTGGTGCCTAAGGCCAGGGGTGCCTAAGTAACCAATGCCGGCCCTACCGGCCCTACAACATGCATTTTTAATAAGTCCCATGGAAAAAATGTGGCATCTCTGGCAACCGCTATCCCATGGTCAAACTTTGATGTCAAACCCTTTCTTTGTAGCCGAGTCTGCTCTGGCAATTCCTCACCATGACCCAGGCCTCTCTCTCTCTCTCTCTCTCTCCCCCCGTGGCCAGGAATCCAGCGCTTCTGCAGTGACGTGAAGGCCATGCTGGGCTTCAGCCCGGGAATCTTCTGGCAGGTTTGCTGGGTGGCCGTCAGCCCTGCCTTCCTCGCGGTGAGTCCCCGCGGCAGCAAAACCCCAGAATTGGGGGCTTCCCCTGCCTGGCTCTTTGGCAACAGGTGCCTCGACGTGCGGAGGTGGCCGTAGACAGAGACACACACACATACCCCCTGCTTTAAACCGATAGACGGGATCGATCAAAGAGACGCTAGAAGAAATGTCTCCCCTGGAGGAACTGATAGGAGGCTTCTTGGTTAAACAGGAAACGCAACGTCCTGTGCACTTGTGTCAAGTGGAACAGATTTGCCAGGCTCTCAATGGGGATGCGTTAGGGGGGCCGTGCCTCCCCTTCCAAAGAGGAGACTTATCAAAAATACATGGTGCGGGGCAGCCCTGCACCAAGCATTTTCCACAAGCGTCCTCTTTTAAAGGGGAGGCACGGCCCCCCTGGGCTGTCCCCCATCACGGTGGATGGGCACCAACACCACCGCTGAGCTAAGGAGCTGCCGTAGCTTGGTTCCTTACAACCCATGTAGGCCTAAAGCGGGGTGGGGGTGGGGGGGCACTTTGAAAATCAGTACAAGCTCTGAGGGCCTCATAGAAGTTGGGGGTGGGGGGGCAGCCACCAGATCATGAATCTGTGCTGTAGATCTCTCCCCTCTCCCTGTGTGCCTGCCCTCCTCTCTGCCCCCTTCCCCTGAGCTCAGTCTGTCAGTGCGATCTGTCCCCTCTCCCTGTGCGCCTGCCCTCCTCTCTGCCCCCTTCCCCTGAGCTCAGTCTGTCAGTGCGATCTGTCCCCTCTCCCTGTGCGCCTGCCCTCCTCTCTGCCCCCTTCCCCTGAGCTCAGTCTGTCAGTGCGATCTGTCCCCTCTCCCTGTGCGCCTGCCCTCCTCTCTGCCCCCTTCCCCTGAGCTCAGTCTGTCAGTGCGATCTGTCCCCTCTCCCTGTGCGCCTGCCCTCCTCTCTGCCCCCTTCCCCTGAGCTCAGTCTGTCAGTGCGATCTGTCCCCTCTCCCTGTGCGCCTGCCCTCCTCTCTGCCCCCTTCCCCTGAGCTCAGTCTGTCAGTGCGATCTGTCCCCTCTCCCTGTGCGCCTGCCCTCCTCTCTGCCCCCTTCCCCTGAGCTCAGTCTGTCAGTGCGATCTGTCCCCTCTCCCTGTGCGCCTGCCCTCCTCTCTGCCCCCTTCCCCTGAGCTCAGTCTGTCAGTGCGATCTGTCCCCTCTCCCTGTGCGCCTGCCCTCCTCTCTGCCCCCTTCCCCTGAGCTCAGTCTGTCAGTGCGATCTGTCCCCTCTCCCTGTGCGCCTGCCCTCCTCTCTGCCCCCTTCCCCTGAGCTCAGTCTGTCAGTGCGATCTGTCCCCTCTCCCTGTGCGCCTGCCCTCCTCTCTGCCCCCTTCCCCTGAGCTCAGTCTGTCAGTGCGATCTGTCCCCTCTCCCTGTGCGCCTGCCCTCCTCTCTGCCCCCTTCCCCTGAGCTCAGTCTGTCAGTGCGATCTGTCCCCTCTCCCTGTGCGCCTGCCCTCCTCTCTGCCCCCTTCCCCTGAGCTCAGTCTGTCAGTGCGATCTGTCCCCTCTCCCTGTGCGCCTGCCCTCCTCTCTGCCCCCTTCCCCTGAGCTCAGTCTGTCAGTGCGATCTGTCCCCTCTCCCTGTGCGCCTGCCCTCCTCTCTGCCCCCTTCCCCTGAGCTCAGTCTGTCAGTGCGATCTGTCCCCTCTCCCTGTGCGCCTGCCCTCCTCTCTGCCCCCTTCCCCTGAGCTCAGTCTGTCAGTGCGATCTGTCCCCTCTCCCTGTGCGCCTGCCCTCCTCTCTGCCCCCTTCCCCTGAGCTCAGTCTGTCAGTGCGATCTGTCCCCTCTCCCTGTGCGCCTGCCCTCCTCTCTGCCCCCTTCCCCTGAGCTCAGTCTGTCAGTGCGATCTGTCCCCTCTCCCTGTGCGCCTGCCCTCCTCTCTGCCCCCTTCCCCTGAGCTCAGTCTGTCAGTGCGATCTGTCCCCTCTCCCTGTGCGCCTGCCCTCCTCTCTGCCCCCTTCCCCTGAGCTCAGTCTGTCAGTGCGATCTGTCCCCTCTCCCTGTGCGCCTGCCCTCCTCTCTGCCCCCTTCCCCTGAGCTCAGTCTGTCAGTGCGATCTGTCCCCTCTCCCTGTGCGCCTGCCCTCCTCTCTGCCCCCTTCCCCTGAGCTCAGTCTGTCAGTGCGATCTGTCCCCTCTCCCTGTGCGCCTGCCCTCCTCTCTGCCCCCTTCCCCTGAGCTCAGTCTGTCAGTGCGATCTGTCCCCTCTCCCTGTGCGCCTGCCCTCCTCTCTGCCCCCTTCCCCTGAGCTCAGTCTGTCAGTGCGATCTGTCCCCTCTCCCTGTGCGCCTGCCCTCCTCTCTGCCCCCTTCCCCTGAGCTCAGTCTGTCAGTGCGATCTGTCCCCTCTCCCTGTGCGCCTGCCCTCCTCTCTGCCCCCTTCCCCTGAGCTCAGTCTGTCAGTGCGATCTGTCCCCTCTCCCTGTGCGCCTGCCCTCCTCTCTGCCCCCTTCCCCTGAGCTCAGTCTGTCAGTGCGATCTGTCCCCTCTCCCTGTGCGCCTGCCCTCCTCTCTGCCCCCTTCCCCTGAGCTCAGTCTGTCAGTGCGATCTGTCCCCTCTCCCTGTGCGCCTGCCCTCCTCTCTGCCCCCTTCCCCTGAGCTCAGTCTGTCAGCGCTCGGGAGTAGGAACGGGATCCAAGGACAGGTAACAGGCCACATACAAACTTGCTGTGGGCTGCATTTGACCCCCGGGCCTGACGTTCCCCACTCCTTGCCTAGACCCAGGCACGGGCCTGTGCTACCGGGAACATTTCATACTGGGCTGAGTGGGACAGCTAGGTCTCTCCTGCTAGCACTTTGCACGTGGCCCCGTTTGGCACAGAGCCGAGCCAGGAAGGAAGGGTGCAATTGTTTCCATCAAACACCGCCCTCCCAGGCAGAAGGGGACGGCCGAGGTGTATAAGCAACCCTCTTCCCCCTGGTCTGGCACAGGAACAAAAACCTAGCAGGGGGGAATCTGGCTTTCTCCAAGAGCACTTCATCTGTAGCCAAGGGAGGGCGTTCGAATCGGCTTGTTCATGGGATGGGGAGAAGGGTTTGGAAGGTCGAAGCTTTCAGAAAACCATGGACGGAAGGGCAGGATATTCTAAAGAAGACCGGGGGCAACGGCTGAGGTGAGTCTGAGCTCAGATGACCAGCTCCTTCGGCGTCTTCTGCTGACAGAAACCACCCCCAAGCAAATGTCAGCGTGTGCTAAAAATGCAAGGCTGGGAAATGTCAGTGTGAAATGCAGATTGGCCTTTCAAGATCAGAGCATGCACAGCATCCCAGAGGACTAAGAGCCTTATTAAGTTAGGCGGCAGAACAAGCGGATCCTTGCAGCAGGATTCGAGAGATGTTGCAGGCTGACTTGGTTTCACCAGGGAGCTGGTACACAGACTGAGCCAGGGGACATGCAGGTGAGACACCAGCGGGACAGGGAGTAAAGAACTAGCACTGCTCCTTGAGACAGATTGCGATGCTGTCCACAATATCCCATGGCAATGAGTTCCACAGGTTATCACTGTGATTAAAGTGCCTCCTTTAGTTTAGCTTCTACCTGGTTGGAAGCACAGCTCCTTGAGACAGACTGTGATGTAGTCAGAGTCAGGCCGGCTTTTTTCTGAATGCCCCAAAGGGTGACTGTCCCCTTCCATAGGCAGCAAGGCATGTTGGGAAATTAAACTTTCCACCCCAGGAAAAACTTGGAAATATCAACATTTATTGGCCCAAATGAGGGCACGGTTTTTAATTTTCTTCTTGCTGATAAAATATCATTTCAGTAAACTAGAAACGTGAGTGCACCTACAATTATTGGAGGAGGATACTAGTCACAGGGACAAAAAAAAACTAAGAAAAAATTGTGGTTAAATTTTTACTGTGGCTTCCTATGACAAAGGGCATATGCAATCACCATGTTTGTGTGTGTCCTTGCCCCCTTCCTGTTTCCCCATCCATTAATAACTTTTGATCCCAACGACCAATTTTAACCAAATTTGGAAGAGAGAAGGAAGGCTCACATGTAAAGCAGGGTCCCCAAATTTGAGACAATAGGTGCAAATGGGGGGAGATGGCCCCTTTTTGTAATCAAAAAATCCCACTGACTCACGTTGAGCATTCCCCCCCCCCCCTTTAAGAAACCCAATTTCAGTAGTTTTAGGTCTTTGTGACCCAGAAGTGTTTGCTTTCCAATGAAAACAGCATTTCTAGAAACACAAAAAACAACCATGCCAAAACTTTTCTGACTTACGCCTTCCTATCCATCCCCTTCTTGTGTTTGGATGATTTTATAAATATCAATGCACGAGGCCAAAGCGGTTTGTGGCCCTTCTACAGGTGAGAAAGAGAGACAGTGCTGGCTGGCCGGCCGGCCGGCCATGGAATGCAAACCTTTATGGGGACAGTCTCGCTGTGTTCAGAATGTTATCCTCAGGTTAGCGTTCCCAGGGAGGGAAGGAAGGAATGGCGCGAAAACTGGAGACTTGAGGGGCAGCATCAGTGGGATACGCTACCAATGTGTCAGCGTGGCCCAAGAACAGGCAAGCTGCCAAATTGTGCCAGACCAATGGCCCATCTAGCCCGGTGCCCATCTCTGACAGCGGCTGCACTGAATGCTTCAAAGGGAAGGCACGAGAACAGGGTGTCCTTTCTACGAAATGATCCTTCCCATGTTATTTTCTCCCAGTTTTATCGCAGCCAACCCCAGCAGTTTAGCCAATCCTCCATGAATAGGTCTCATCCTTTTCTGAGTCTAGTTGTACTACTGGCCATTACAACATCCCATGGCAATGAGTTCCGTAGGTTAACGTGATGGGGTGTGGGGAGGAAAGGTGCTTCCTTTGATTTGGCTTCTACGTGGTTGGGATTGGCAGCCGGGTCGGATTCATCCCTGATGTGAACCTGGGAGTGTAGGAGGAGCTTTGAAAGGCTATTTTTCCTTGGACTTTTGTGATTTTGGCTTCCTCTCTCCCCAGTTCATAATCATCAGCTCTCTGCTGGACCAGCCGCCTCTCACGCTGTTTGACTATCAGTACCCCGAGTGGAGTATCTCTGTGGGGTATCTCATAGGAGCCTCCTCTTTTATCTGTATCCCTGTCTACATGATCTACAAGCTTGTCTGGACGCCTGGATCCTTTAAGCAGGTCAGGAAGAGCGGAAGGTCATGGTCAGAATCCTGGCTGGTTTAGATAGGGGTGTAAAAATGAGGGCGGGGGACAAACAAGATGAAGGACACACTGTCCGTACAATACCTCACACTTTCTTTTTGTTGCCATTGTTTAAACTCATCCCCTCCCCTTCTCAGTGGAGCTGAAACAAGAACCCACAAAGACGACTATCTGTGGGAATCAGGGCGGTCGATTCGACCTGATCATTTTAGGCACTCATCAATGTCTGATCGGCAGCCAACTGGGTAGCCAATCCATTGAAATACCATTTTTTTATCCTGATTTTCAGACTTCTGGTGTTGGATTTCCAACCTCTGGTACCAGATTTTTTCATCCTGATTTCTGGGTAAATGGGTAATCCAGAAATGGGTTTCTGGTACTGGGATGTCGATTCAGGCAACTGGAAAACAGGGGTATTACCTGCTGCTGCTGCCGTTTCACCTCTACTTGTCACAGTCTCATCCTACAACAGACCCCCCCCCTCCAAAAAATGTCCCACAAAACACGCCCTCCACCCATTTTTTAAATCCCAGTAATGTCGAACCTCATTTATTATATTTTCAAACATAGAAACAGAATTGAAAAGAAACAAGAAATGATGGTGACATCGCATTACAGCCAATAACAAGGGTCACAAACTGTCACAACTTTAAAAAAATCTGTTCCCCTTCCCATGCGACATAATGCACGGCCTGTCCCCATGTGTCCCTTGCAGGCGTGTGTGCACTGCATCATGGGAAATGGAGTCCACTGGCATGGCACGGCCTTGGTGCATTCGGTGCATGGGGTCATGATGCTTCCGTTCAAAGACAGATACAAATTTCAGGATTTTCATTTCAAGTAAAATGTTTGGAATTTCATCCCGATTCGTGATCGGAAAAGTGGCAAAACTTTCCACTCCTAACCCACCGCCTCCCTTTGCTTGTGCCCACAGCGTCTGGCCATGTGCATCCGGCCGGAGAAAGCCGCACGAGATCAGCAGTCGGACTCAGTCTGCATGGCAGCTGTCCCCTAGTCCGGTGGGATAACCAACTTCGGTTGGGCATTGCTGTTCCTAACATCACAAACTCAAGGACCGCAGGGAACGGATCAGTTGCCCTCCCTGCTTAAATTGCTCCTCTGCTTCTTTCCCTAAGAGTTGGTCATGCCAGCCAAGGATTCCTCAAGATCTGGAACACGTAGTAACCCTGTCCTCCTCCTATGAGCCATGTTCTGAAGGCGACGGTTGTAGCAGCAGCTCAGCAAAGCCTGAACAGAATGTGCCAATATAACCACAATGCGCTTAATGGTCCCATCCAGTTCCTCGTGACGGCAATGAGAGCCTTCTCCTGTTGGCTTCAGAGGGGTTTGGATCGGGCTTTTGGCAAGTTGAGAAACCTGTAGTCTGGCCAGAAGACCGATTAACAGAATTTGGGAGCTGTCTCTCCTCATGTTCTCCTTACAAATGTCCCGTTGCAAACAGAGTTTTTAAGGAACACTTATTAAAAGTACGTGTTGCAGGCCCTGCGTTGGTGCCTTAGGTGCCGATGCAGGGCCTGCAACAAGTAGTTTTTGTAAGTGTTCCTTAAAATTGTGCATAGGTGGCAACCTTAGCTGGGAGCTGCCGTGCCCCCAAAACAGCTTTACCCTCCATCCCAGGGTCTCCTTAAGGGACGAGCATGACGTCTGAGAGATGGAGCTTAAACTGGGCTGGTGGGACAAGTGATCCAGCAGAACCATGGCCTCAGGAAGCAGGACAGTCTCCTCTCCTCTTCTGGGCCAATTCTTCGGAGCTCCTCCACCTTGCAGCAGCTGGATCGGGTGTTCTACAATGGTCCACGCTTGGAGGTCCTCCAGACTGTGAAGATGAGCTGAAGGGCTTCTGGACTTCCACCCGTTTCCCTCTCTGTCATCCATTGCTGTTCCTGAAATCCCTCCTCCTCCCTTGCTAGGTTTGGTTATAATAAACCAGTTTGGCCCCCTGCTAAACACTAGATCAGTGTAACGGGTGGAGACAATGGGTCCAGCCACCCGAGCTGGGGCAGGCAATTTGGGCCAGCAGGGAGAGCAAGCCATTTGATGCGCTGCATCGCATTTTAACGCTGCCCATTGCGGGATAACTTTGCGTGTGGCTTCCCCCAATGTAGTTCCGATAATACCTTATAATGGGCCAACTTCTGTTGGGGAGCTCCAATAAAGGAGAGAGCATCTGAATTCCTTTGTCTCCGTCTCTGAGTGTTGGGACCAGCGCGGCGATCACCCTTTGTCTCGAGATCAGCATCGGTCACGGGCCTTTGCCATTATTAGCCTGAAATTTCTGAGCAACCTCAACCCTCCTTCTGTGGGACCCGCCCCTGGTTCCGACCCCAGCCTCCTGTTCAGACGCCAAGGCCCCTTTCAAAGAGAAAAGTGAAACCCAAGCTGGGCGTGTTTGCCTCTGCTGCTGAAACACCGGGAAAGCAAAATAAACTCCCATCGCTGCTTGGGAAGGATAGGTATGAATTCCAGATTGTCCCAATGAGGCGGGGGAGGAATTCTTTATTGCTAACTAATTGCCAGGCTGAGCTGGCAGCTCCATCCTTCAGACTTCAAAGCGAAGGGGATGCAGAGCTGGAAGGTGCAGAAACTGCAGGTTTCTCATAGGTGACGTGCAGCGGGCAGTGCCCCTATAATTTTCAGAACCCGTAGACCCTGCGGCCAAATGTGGTCCAAGCTGGTTTTTATGTGGCCCCTTTCTTTCCAGTTCCTGAATCTGGTCCCTGGATCCAGTTCCTGTCCCCCAAGCACTGAATGACTGAGCTTAGGGGAAGGGAGCAGAGATGAGGACAGATCCACACAAGGAGAGGGGACAGATCCATGATCTGGACTTCCCTCTTCCTGAACGCAGCTCTTGAGCACCCCGGCCCACAACTTCTATGTGGCCCTCAGAGCTTGTAGGAATTTTCAGACTAACCCCTGAGAAAGAAGAGGTTCCTCACCCCCTACCTTAAAGCCTTAGCTCTGCCCCCTATTTGCAACACACCCATGTGGGGACACCGCTACGGGGATCTGAGGAAGCGCTGCGGAACGAATGGGTGCCCTCTGCCCCCCCCGCTTTCAACCTTGCTGTACGACCTAAGCTTCGTTCCCAGAGTAAGACTTGTTACCTGAATTTACAGCTTGTGAAGTTGCTCTGTTAGAAACGCGACCAGGCTGCTTGCTCTGATCTGCTCCCCGTGGTGTTTCCTTCCAAGCTGTTTGCCTATGACGTGACAGTGGCGTGGACCATCCAGTTGGCAGCACTGAGTAACAGGCGATGAGTCTGGTGGTGCCTCTTTCTAAGTGATCTGTAGAACCAGATCAATGGTTTGGCTAGCTTCTACTCCGGGACTAGAATTGGGGGGACAATTAGTCTGTTTGGGGGTGGATTGTACGGAGAAGCTGTTCGAGATAAACCCTGTTGTCACATGCCCAGACCCCAGTGCACTGTTACCCTCCTGCCCTTGAACTTCGATGCTCTTCAATCCAGGCTGGTGTCAGTTAATGAAATTCTATTCCAAGGGGAACTAAAAAGCTTCAATGAGTTAATTCAGTAGATTTGAAAGCTAAAATAAGTATCTTTAAAAAATAGATATACTGGGAATTTCTGGTTCCCGAATCGAACCAAATATTTTGAGTACTTTTTTGGTACCTGAACTGTTTTTCAGTCAAATACTGACAACCGGTACACGTCAAATACTGATAGTCAGTATACCCCAAAGGCTGACAGTCGGGATACAAATTTTGTTCTGTATTTCGGAATATTTCAGGAAATGTTGGTATTTTGGTATACCAGTTGCCGGTATTTCATCTTTTGGGATACTCAAACAGTATTCGGATACTGATGCAGATACCCGAAACAGTACCCAGAAATGTGGGTAATAGTCGCGGCTACTGCATCAGCTTTCAGTTTCACCTTTCAAACATTCCGGCCCAATGAACCACAGTCAGCTTTCAACGTCTGCATCTACTGGAGGCGGCTGCAGCATGGAGCAGGCTCCCTGTGGGCTGCAGGAGATTGGGGGGGGGGGGTCGTCCGTGCCGGAATGCCAGCTACGTAGCAGACAGACATCGCAGCCGCCCCTGCTCCTGCCCCAGAGAGAGCTGCAACGTGGGCAGAGACCAGCGTACGCTGTGGGCTGGTTGTGGGCTGGCCGCACCCACAGAGCGCTCACCGGCGCATCGAAAACTACAGTTTGAAAATCATGAAGGGAATGAAACCACGTGTGACACACGCTCCTTAGCGCCGGGCACGGCTTCCCTCCTGTCCCCGAAGGTGCCACAGGGAGCCCCGCTGGGAGATAAAGGGAGATGGGCTGGGTTGGAAGGGAGGCCACGTGGCATGCAAGGAAAACACCTGGAGCGCCGGTTCTACCTGGCTGAGGCTTTGGGGAGAGCACCCCATGGAGAGGCAACACAACTTCTTGAGACACCTAAAGGGAACAAGCAGAGCCAGCCTTAAGGAGGGCAAGGGTCAAGGCCCCAGTCAGAAAGGGTCCCGCATGGCAGCCAGTCATGGTAGCCACAGGGCCAGCACTCCTGAGGTCCTGGTACAGGCTACTTCTCTGGAGCCATCGCCCCGCCTGCGACTCACAGCCCAGGGGCATCCTTATAATAGGCACAGCAGGTACAGGCACCCCCAGGGCCCACAAGCAAGCATAGGCGGCACACTGGAGTGGAGTGCCCCAGCAGGGCTCGTTCCCCCCTAGCTCCCCCCTGTACATAGTGCAGACACACACTGGAGTGGAGTGCCCCAGCAGGGCCCATTCCCCCCTAGCTCCCCCCTGTACATAGTGCA
>QEPC01002388.1:3788529-3813701 GCA_003113815.1 Sphenodon punctatus
TGATGCTGATGCTGATGCTGCCGGGGCCGGGGCCGGCCGGGGCGGAGGAGGAGGCGGTGCAGAGCCGGCCCTACGCCGTGCTGCAGAGGCAGAACCTGGGTGAGGAAGGGCCTCGCTCGCTCCCGGGCCCCGAGCGGACTCCTGGGCTCCCTGGCTGGCCGGATCGGGGCCCCCACCCCGCTGCCCCGGCGGCTCTTAGCCCCCTTGGGGCAAATGGCTGGAGGGGGCTGGGACCCCAAGGCTCCCCTTAGCTCTGCCCCCCCAGCCCAGAGACCCCCCAGCCGCCCCCCCTCCTTTGTGTTGGCTGCTTGGAGGGGGGGGTACACCATGGGGGGGGGGGGTCCCTATCCGGCTGCCTGTGCCTCTCGCCTGGAAGCAAAGCCTCCAGCTGTTGCTAAGCCCCCCCCCCCGAGCCTGGGGGGGGGGGTCGGGGGGGAGTAGCTATCCTAGGTGCAGAGACGGCAGCTGCACCCGGGGCTTGCACACCCACGTGGAATGAGCAAATGGCTGATTAGCACCGAGTGAGGCCGCGCTAAGTGATGGGCCCGTGGCAATTTAGCTCCAGCCCCGCTCCCCTCCCGCCCTGTCCTGCCAGAGCAGGCAGGTGGCTGTCAGCGCCGTCATGGGGAGGGTCCTGCGAACGGTGCCCCCCCCCCCAGGGGCCCTGCTTTTTCTATTTGCCCTGGGCCCCACACATTGTAAGGCCAGCCCTCATCCCCACCCAGATCCCTGCAGGGGCCTGTGATCCAAGGGGGCCCGGCGGGGTGAATTAGCCTGGCCCCAGAGGGGAGAGGAAGCAGGTTGTGGGGCCGGAGGGTTGGTGGAGTATTGGGGGCAGCTTCCTAACCATCCAAATTGCTGAGCTTGGACAAGGGGGGGCACCTAGGCATATTTTAAAGGAACGCTTATGAAAAACGACATGTTTGGTGCCTAAGGCGTCAGTGCTCCTAGGGGGCCGCCCTCGCTTGGACACCCATTCCCAGGGGGGCCGTAGTCCTCCCCATCCGGCCCCATTGGAGATTTTCAAACCCCGGCTGAGTAAAGCGTTCGCAGGGGTGATTTAGGGCATCGGGATGACTTCTGCCATGTGTGCACGCGGACGGGGTGGAGCGGAGAGGCTCTGGCGGCCCGTACAGCAGCTGTGTCCTGGCGGGGGCAGGAAAGGCCTCCGACACGCCCTGGCTCCCTTCCCACCCTCCTTTGAAAGCGGGGCATGTGCTGCCCTCGTCATACGGCCGTGGCACAGCGAGGCTGGGGGCTGCCTCCCGTCCCCGACTGGCCAACCAAGCCGGTTTCTGGAGAGACTGGGGCTTTATTCGCACCGAGGAAAGCTTGGGGTGGAGGCCCAGAAATGGATCCCCCGTTCCTCTTTCCTGTCGAGTCTGCAAACCGAAAAACCTCCTGCGTGCGGCCCCCCCCAGGCCTCTCTTCCCCCTCCCTGCCCCCCTCGCTCTCTGATCCCAGCGGTGCTGGGGGGGTGGGTGGGAGGTTTGTGCAGCTGGGGGTTTGTTGCAGACGGCTGCATTTGGAGGCCTGGGCAGGAGGGGGGGGTCGGAGGGTCCAGGATGAACTCGGGTTGCGCTGGGCCCGTGCCAGCATTTCAATCGGGCCTCTGCTTGGCAGGTGCCGGCCACACCCCCGGCTGACTTAGGAATGGATGCTCTTTGCTGGCCACAATGCTGGGAACCTTTTTTGAGTGTATGGAAGCTTAAACCATTTAAAGTGGTGGAGCTTTTTTTTGTCGTTGTTTGTAAAAGTTCAGGATGATGTAAAGTGTTTGAAACCAAAGTGACCGAACGTGCCCAGCCCTGGGGCCTGCGGCGGAGCTGCCCTTGTGCCACGCAATCTCCGTTTTACAGCTTAACGTGCCGTGGTGACCTCGCACGGCTAGGAGGGAGGCCCGAATCGGGGGGGGGGGGGGTTTGTGGGCCTGTGAGCGTTAGCTAACCAACGGTGCTCTAGGATCGCTCTGTTCGGATCCACGGCTGCTCCGACTGTTCCAGGGTCCTGGCATTCCCATGGCGTCCCCTGTGCCTCGGGGACAGCCGGGGTCCCTGCTGCTGGAGAGAGGCGTCCCCTGTGCCTCGGGGACAGCCGGGGTCCCTGCTGCTGGAGAGAGGCGACCTTCAAGCTTAAAACGACTGCTGAGCCTCCATGCCCCGTCTCGGTGCAAACGACAGGGAGATGCGGTTGGCCAGTCTGCTCTGCTTGTCGGCTTCGATGCGAGCGCAGGGCGGCAGTCTACGAAACATGGCTGGGTTGCTCTTTGTTCTGGCTCATACTCCTCTCTCTCTCTCTCTGGCTGCGCCGTGCCTCCAGGGAACGATTTCTGTGGCCGGCAGCCCGCGAGAGGGTGACACGGCGCCTTTGGAGAAATCTAAAGTGCCATTTGAAGCGCTATCTTTACGAAACAGCAAGGGGGGGGAGGGGGGCACTTTCTTTGTGGGAGAGTTACAGCTGTTTGATAGCTACAATCAAACGCTCGCTTTCCTCCGAGCCTCTCTGAAAATGAGAGTGGCACGCAGAGAAGGGGGGAGAGGTGAGCCGCAAATGGGGGAGGAAGCTCCATCTTCAGGGCTCATTGAGCACAGAGAACAGGAAAAATGTACACGTGAAGAGAGGGGCATTTGTTTGTAGACAGGTCTCTGCCCCGGTGGGCTTACAATCTGAGAGGGACACAGGAGGGGAACAGGAAGAGAGAGGGATACAATCATAAAGTGCACGTGCTTAGCCTAGTTGAGGGACGGGCCAGATGGTGACACCATCGATGAACGTTGAGGAGGAGAGAGGAAGGGTTTGGCAGGGGGGAGATGAGGAGTTCATCTTGGACGCATTACATTCAAGTGGGCGCTGAGACATCCGGGCAGAGATGTTGGCGAGACAGTTTGTGATGCGAGACTGGATGAAGGGAGTGAGGGGCGGGAGGTGGATGGAGTCTGCATCGAGGTAATACCAGAAGCCATGAGCCTCAAGGAGTATGAGAAGGGAAGAGGGCCAAGGGCAGAGCCTTGGGGAACTCCTACCGAGAGGGGAAAGGAGGTGGAGGAAGAACCAGCAGGGATCCACTTATGGGAAGGAGAAAAGAGCCTGGTTGAATTGTGGGGGGCAGGGATGAAGGTGTTTCTGGGGCCACCCATGGCCGGTAACTACATCTCCTTGTTCCTCTTGAATTCAGACCCGCAGCGCTTTGTGTTGCTTGTCCAAGGCTGGCGTGTGTGTGTCTGATCCACACGGGTGCACAGATCTCTCGACGTGCACATTGCCTCCTCGCACCCTCGAAGGGAGGGCACGGCTTCCTCTCTTACCCTTGAGAGCCATAAATGCACGAGAAAACGAGGGCCCCGCTCTGCCTCTCATTCTGCTCGGTAGCATGGGGGCATTGAGGCCCAAGGCCGGGGAACCTGTACCCCTCGTCAGGCTGCTGCTGCGGCGGCTACAACGGGCAAACGCTGCCGCTCGTTTGGGGGGCGGGGGTAAAGCACTGAGCTCAGGAGGAAAAAGAGCGGGAAATGGGATGTGGGCTCAAAGGGGAAGGGGCCGAGATGTTGGGGATGGATCGGTGGGCGTTGGGAGGAGGGTGCGCCGCCCTCTAATCTGTGCCTTCCCTTCCCTCCCGCAGTGCTCATGGGGAGCATCTTCAGCATTCTCCTGGTGGCCATGGTCCTGATGGCGGTGTGCGTCTACAAGCCCATTCGCCGACGGTAGCAGAGCGTGCGTCGCCTCCTCCGGAGAAGGGGCCCCAGGTTTCAACAGTCACCGTTCACACGAGCTGCAGCAACTCCGGGATCCCAACGTAGCTGCTTGCCGGAGATGCGTGCGGTGGGGTTGGGGTAAAACCTTGGCTCCAGCTTGTCCTCTCCGAGAGTCCCTTGTGATCGCTACTAATGCAGCCTAACCGGCTTGACCCCCGTCCTCCCAGGGACGTGCCTGTGGCCGCTCTTGTTGGCTCGGAGGTCAGGCCAAGATCGGAAGCTCTTATCCCAGATCTCGATCCATTTGTAACTCAACAGAAATGCCAAAAGGTTCAGCCTCGGCTGCTTAAAATTGACAAGTAACTCAAAGTGGCCTTGTTCTAGAGGGCTTGCGAAACCGCAGCGCCTGTTGTGAGCCTCCTTCTGAAAACACCTGCGCCCTTGTGTGTAAGAAGGTAGGCTGTAGTCGTTTAGCCAAGGAAGTCTAGGGATGGATGTAGGGTTTGACTTTGACATCCTTACCTGCTCCTGCCCTTCTGCCTTCCTCCGCTCTGCTGCCGCTCTTTGTGCGGGGACAGTCCCCTCCAATGCTTCTTAAACACTGCTCATAAGGGACCTGAAAACCCGGTCCAATGGAGTTTGTGTGCCATTTTGCCAATATGGCTAATTAAACGTCTACTTGTGGCTGCTAGCGCCGGTTATGGCTGGTCTGTCAAGCGCTCAGCGGACTATAAAATAACACCTAGGAAGAAATCTTAGCGCTTTGTTTTTAAAATCCATAATGTTGCCGGCAAGTGAGTCCATTAGACAGCAAAGCAGGTTCCCAAACAGTGAGCCTGTGGCAGGTCTCTCGTCCTGGGTCTTGCATGGACCAAACAGACTTAAATATCCACGAGAGCCGTAAACTTGGCTGCTTAGGATTGGTCAAGCCGCTGTTTTGGGCTGAATCCAGGGGTGGAGCAGTTATTTCTGCACAGGTTGGTTAGTGACTGACTTTTGCTAAATCAGCTGGAGCTGCTTTTAATCGTGCTCCCGAGCAGACTCCTCTTGAAATGGCTAAACTGGCTTTCGGATACGGTGTGTACGGGGCAGACAATGTCTCCCTCCAAAACGCAAGCAGCTTGGATTCACGGTAATGACTGACTGAGAGTCTAACCTTAAAGCCAGTCACGCCTGAGAGTCTGCTTTGATGAGCTCTAGCGAAAGTCACGTTCAAACCCTCCTGGAAGTGCGATGACCGTTACGCGCCATTCTTGGCGGTACACATTGTACGGAAGTCTTTCCACTGTATTCTCACCCACTAACCAATGAATGCTGCTGATCTATTTTGCACTGTTCCATTTTAAACTGGATCGAGCCTTTTGATATTTAACAGTGGGCTAACTTCTGTCACTTGTAGTAACTTATTTTAGCACCGTGAGTCTAATTTTGCTGTTAAGAGTAATTCTCCCTGTCTCCTTACGTTGTGTCTGCTGGTAGCGAGCACTCTGCTTGGAAAGAATGGGGAGGGTGGTGTCCCCCGCACACTGCTTGCCTGTATTGTCACAAAATGGTGAACTGGTGTCTGTAGGGAGCCGAGGGCTGGTTTCCAGCTTCTGAATAAAATATGTATTAAGGTAAGAGCAAACTGGCATTTGAAGTGGTGTTTCCAGCTGTTCTGTTAAGCCAGCATGGCATAGCCTACTGCCTACTCCCCCTGCCTATCGTCAGCTCCCTGGGATGCCCACTTTCCACCTACACCGTTGAACTGGGAAGGGAAAGTTACACACCCTTGTTCCAGGCTGGTGTGAGCTGTCTTTGCTCCATTTCCTGCCAGCTGTCTTGTCCAAATGAATAACCAGCCCAATGCCTGGGAAAAAAAATCCAAACTAGAAGTGCAAAATGCTGGGCTCTAAATTAGGGGTTGCTGCTCAGGAAAAGGATCTTGGCGGCGTCGCAGACGTCCCTTGGCTCAACGTGCGGCTTCGGCCAAAAAAGCAAAGCGAATGTTGGGAATTACTCGGAAAGGGATAGAGAATAAAACAGAAAAGATCATAATGCCTCTCTATAAATCTATGGCGTGACCACACCTTGAATATTGTGGGGGGGTCCGGTCGCCCCATCTCAAAAAAGATAGAATGGAACTAGAAAAGTTACAGAGAAGGGCAACGAAACCGATCAAGGGTATGGAGAAAATCTTGGTGGGCTAGGCTAGGCGTCTTCAGCGTGGAAAAGAGACAACTGAGAGGCTAGGATAGATGTTCATAAAATCAGGAGTGGTGCGGAACGAGTCAATAGGGGTTATTTACCCTTTCAAATAGTCCTTGAATTGGGGGACGTGCCATGAAACGAACTGGCAGCAGATTTAAAGCAAAGTCTCTTTTTTCACTCAGTGCCCCATTAACGTGTAGAATTTGTTGCCAGAGGAGGTGACCGAGGCCAGTAGTATAGCTGGGGTTTTAAAAGGATTGGATACGTTTTTGGAGAGTAGGTCCGTTAACGGCGATTAGTGGAGTAGGTTAAGGGATGCAACCTCGACCTGAAGGTGAGAGTGAACAACAGGGAATGGGTCGCTCGATTGGATGCTTTCCCCGAGAAACCGAGATTTGGCCACTGTCGGAGACAGGATCCTGGGCTCGATGGACCATAGATTTATATAGAGGTATTATGATATTTTTGGTTTTATTCTCGATCCCTTTACAAATAATTCTTAACCTTCTGTTTGCTTTTCTTTATGGCTGCCGCGCACTGAGCTGAGGTTTTCAATGGGTGTCTCTAGACATAACGTCAGCGGGGGCTGAATGTGTGTTTTGACCTTGATACGAACACCGGTTTGGCCTTGTGTTCCCCATGTGGCGCTTAGACACACAGCCCAACTTGGGGCAAATCAGCACTTTGTTCACCCCCAGATCTCAGCCCGCAAGTGCTGCCGCCTCGTTCCCCGTATTGTACCTCCTAACGCACCACACGATATGGTTAGACACAACGTTGGCTACGTGTTCTGCCAGAACACACACATTGTCCTTGTGATGCAACGGTGCTCACATCACGTGTTCAACGGGGGGCCAAACTCGGGTTGGGATTGTTACGGTGCCTACACACAACGGCCAAACACGTGCTTGGGGGCTTGACACCCAATCTTTGTTAGGTCTAAAGATGCCCATTGTATTGTCCACAATGAAGCCATGATTCTTTTCCTGAGTGGTAACCCCTAATTTAGAACCCAGCACTGTGTACAGAGTTTTTAATTATTCCCTATATCATCACTTTGCACATGTCAACATTAAATTTCATCTGGCATTTAGATGCCCGGTCTCACAAGATCCTCCTGCAATTCCTCACAGTCTGCTCCGATTTTAACGACCACAAATAACTTTGAGTCGTCTGAAGATTTAATCACCTCACTCTTTACTCCCTTTTCCAATCAATGAATACATGAACCTGTCACAGGACGGATCGCTGGGCCCTCTGATATTTATTTCTCTCCATTTAGTCCTGTTCTTGAACCCGTTACCCATCTACAGTAAGAGACTGCCTCCTATTCCATGATTATTTAATTTTCTGCACGAGTCTCGTGAAGGGCCTTATGAAACGCTTTCTGAAAATTTCAGATTCAAGCATCAGCACAAGCGAGAGCTTGGAGTTCCTGCAGCCTCACCTGTGCTGCAGACAGCAAGGTCCTGTTCGCACCGCTCTCCCAAGTGGGGAGTGGTACAAACCCACACACGGGATGTTGTCTGGAGAGCAAATGTTCTTGCAGATGTTATTGGTATTCTTGATAATATATGCAAACCAAATGGGTATTTGCTTTTCCGAGTATCTCATTTCTGATATTTTGGTTGGATTATACCCAGAGTATCCAGAATGGAAACACAGCAGCTAGGAATGTACACAAACTTTTTAAAATTCTCTTTCATTTTTGTTTTCGATAGGAAAAGGATTGCTAGCTGTAACTTCATTTTCCATCTCATTTGTATCAAATTTGGGAAGATTAACCCCTCCCCAAGGGCTCATCCCTGCCAAATTTAATAAATTTCATGATGATTGGATAAAAGGTCCTGATTTTATAGGCTATCAAAGTTTCATGGTTTGCACACACGTGCAGCTATCAAGTCTCTGTTTTCCATCTGCTTTGGATGAAATTTGGGCTCATTGTACCCCTCATGCAAGGGATCATCCCTGCCACATTTCAGAAAGATTGGGTAAGGGGTCCTGACTTTATCGGCAGTTTAATCATTTCATGGTTTGCACACACATGTCCAGCTGTAACTTCTTCGTTTTCTGTCCAATTTGGACAGGTTGTTCCCCTCACAGAAGGGATCATTCCTGGCAAATCTCAGACAGAATGGACCAAAGGCCCCAATTCTATAAACAATTAAAGTTTTGTCAGTTTAACAAGTTGCAAATTTCCTTAAATCAATTGCAGGTGTTGCCTCTGTTTTAAATTATAGAGGTTTTACTAGATCTAGATATCTGCTTTTTGGAGCATTTGTAGAGAGGGTGAAGGAGACAGGGGGAGGTGCCGGTAGTAGTATTGTCATTGGCACCCCAAAGTTGGGGGGGGGGGCATACATGGGGGAAGAGTAGGTGCAGAGTTCTGCTTTAGGAGCACTTGCAGCAAGGCTGGAGTGTGCAGTGCCCCCGGTGTCACGCACTGAGCCAGCCTACGAGCCACACAAGATCTAGCCAAGGTGGGGGCTCTGCAGCTTGGACGAAGCTTATATTTGCTCCCCCGGGCCCACCCTTAAGCCTCCCTGATTGCAGTGATTGGATGCTGGCAAGTTGGAAGCTTGGGCAGCATCTCCAGAGAATGAGCCTATCCCAGGGACTCTCTTATGTTTGTGACAGTGGTACAAGATGAGTTTGTGATGCCAGTTGGCCAGCAGAAATGTCAACTATGTATCCTCATTCTGGGCTGTGACCCCCCCCCCCCCCTTTTCTTGTTACTGGGATGTTGGAAGCATCTGCTTAGGAAGGAGCCAATAAGGGATTCTCTTATGTCCTTGGTTATAGTGCTGCAGGATGTGTTTGGGATGGCAATTGGCTAACCTGGGTGTGTCAATCATGTCTTTTGATTGCAGGGCTGCTCCCCCCCTCCTCCCCCTGCCTTTCCACCTGAAGTCCCAATTATATCCTGAAATTTTAATTTTTGTCCAAATATTTTTAGGACTAGTATTTGCACAACCTGTTAAAATCACAAGGGTTCAATTGCTTATAAAATTGGGGCCTTTTATCCAATCTCTCTGATATTTGTCAGGGAAAATCCTTGTGGCATAGGGTGCACGCTTTCCAAATTTCATCCAAATTGAATGGGAAGTAAAGACATTACAGTGAGAAATGCATGCACAAGCCATGATGCTTATAAAATCAGGATCCTTTATCCAATCTTTCTGAAATTTGGCAGGCATGATCCCTTGGGTGAGGGGTACTGTCACCCATCATGCAAATTGGATGAAAAACACAAGTTACAGCCTGAAATGTATGTCTCAAAACTGGGGGGGTGGGAGTGTTAACAAATTTTATTCCAAAATTTTCAGAACTTTTTTTTCATTTTTGTTGTAACTGAGAAAACAAAAATAAGGTTTTCATAAAAACAAAAATGAACTGCATGCCCCTAATAGCAACTACTAGTTTTGTCAAGATTGATTCAGGCAGTGCGAGTTCAATGCTACATCCACTCCTGTTCAAATTGTGTGAAATCCTTCCCAATCCCTGTGCTTGTTGAAGATCCCTTGATTGCACCCCCACACGCAATAGGCTCGCTTGCAAAGATCTAACTGTCAAGTAGTGAAGGTGTTGTGCGATTTCATCAGCGCGGGACTGAATGTCAGTCTCTGCTTATCACTTCCTGGTGAGCACAGAGGTGTAGCCAGAACCTGCTGGAGCAGGCACTTCCTCCTCCGTGAGCCTCCTAGGCTGTTTTGTGCTGGGCTATTGCAAGGGCATGCCTCCTTTCCCTTTGCATTGTGGGAACGCCCCAGGAGAATCGAGACGCCCCCCAGTTGTGAGGGAGCATGGGTGAAAGAGCAAGCCTTCGCTCTCCAAAGCTGTTCACCCTTAGGCACTGTCTTTCCAGCGCTACGCAGTAAATGAATTGGCTCAGCCACAGCTACACAAACAGGTAGCCAGATTGCAAGCGTCAGGCTCTGGCCTTGCCTGGTTCCCTTCCTGCCAGGGAAGCTGCATTTAAGCCTTAAACATGTTTCTGCTCGACCGTGCAGCATTCGCTTTGGACACTGAATTACAAGCAGCTTGGAGGGGAATCTGGCAGCGGTTCAACAGCCCTTCTAGGACAGGAAGTGAAGGGACACGGCGTCACGTTTAAGACAGCGGGAAGCATTTAGGAAAATGAGCGAAACAGCAGAGCTGAATAGAATGAGAGAGTTGTAATAATGTTGGAAGCCATCTCAAGAACTAGCTAATCCAGTCCTCTCCTCCAAGGCAGGATAGTCTCTACCTCCACCCTCCCAGGCAGATGCTCGTCCAGTTGATTTTTAAAAACATCCACAGAAGATTCCACAGCCAATGATTCTTACACTGACGACATTTTCCCTGCTAGCTAACCCCAGTCTCCCTTGCTGCCAGGGCCATCTAAGCCCAGTCCCCCTCTCGTTCTAGGTTCGGTGACAGCAGAGAAGTTAGGCTCATCTTTTTGTGGTCTCATTTTAGGTATTTGAGAAGTGCTGTCGTGTCCCCATATTTATGTCATCAATACTGTTTTAGGCATTGGAGGTACATTGACTTTTCCAGATTAATGTTGAGGATGCTCTGTCCAGTATCACAATACCCCCCTCCCTCCCTGCTGCCCAAGAGATGCTGGCAGACAAGCCCTTACTGAACAGGTAACATGAACTGGGGTGGGGAGGGAATCCCCTTGATGCCAAGATGCTTTCCTTTGCAATAAGTGGTTTCTCCAGCATAAGTGGTTTGTGGATCACAGTGGAACAGTTCATGTGAGATTTGTTTATTTCAAATTTATACTCCACCCTTCCCCTAAAGCGCCGCGTAGCTTAAAACATAATGGTGGGGTAGCTGCTGAGAATACCTCTCTGCACGCCTTTGTTGTAGAATCGTGGTTGGAAGATGGTACCCACAAGAGGACACTCCTGGGTGACCTCAGAGGCCATGATGGGGTAGGGCAGAGGCAGACTTTCAGGTATCTGTGGGTAACCTCGGAGGCTGCTGCGCGGGGCCATGTGCCTGGACACGGGTGGCACATGCCTCGGGCCGGCCCTGCTGCTCACAGATCAAAAGTGGGGGCTTGAGTAGCTCGAAATACCTATCGGACGGACAGTTGGGCCATTACTGCAGGAAAGCATGAATTACTATTTTCATGACCTCCAGCCGGGGTCCAGATGACTCTGGTCTGCCAGGTTCAAAATATAAATTGCAGGTGGCTGTAAGTGCTTTGAAATTCTAGGTAAACGGCACTGAGAATTCCTCTGCATCCAACATCTACCCCCAACCACTCAAATGCCAAGTGTAGGGGACAGAGCCGGGGCACAGATCCATGATGTGGGGCCTCCTATTCCTAACCCCATTTTCTATGCGGCCCTTAGATCTTGTACTAATTTTCCAAAGGGACTCCTAAAAGGGAGACGTTTCTACCCTCCTTAGCTATTTTACAGGAGGAGTTGTCAGAGATTACTTAATCTAGATTTTATTGTAAATGAAGGTGGTTCTACTTCAATGGAGTTTAAGGCTTCTTACAGGAGAAAACAGGTATTCAAAAAACCTTGGTAAATAAAAGAACTGTAAACTTTGTTTTTTAAAAGAAAAATATTTGACCATTTTAAAAAAGCTTGTAGATATAAAATGTAAATCTCTAATCCTTTTTGCTATTCCGTTCCCATCACTTTTGTGCACAAAGAGGGTCGCAGAACTCAAACGTGCTGTACTTCTTAAAGGCCTGAAATGTGGCTGGTTTTCTCTGAGAAAATATTTGCATTATACACAACCTCCAAAAGGTTTCAGAAGAGAAAATTCAAAGTTACCTAGAAATGTCACAAAATGCCTGCATGGATTAACAGGGGTCAGTTTTAAAATACGTGATTAGCCTCTGCCGTCACCGCAGAGCTGACAGTTTTGTGCAGGAAAATGTCAAACTTCAACATGCCGCCACATTACCTGTGTTGTGTTTATAAAGGCGCACAGAGGGATTACTAAATATCAGCTGGAGTCTTTAAAATCATTAGTGTGTGCAGCATCATGTCAGGATATTTGACTAGAGAGGCACCAAGCTCAAGCTCAGAGCGCAAGTGAAACGCCTCAAAGGTTCTTCACAAACTCAGCTGTGAAAGGTTTTGAGAAAAGGACTCTCTAGACTCCAGAGCAATAAACTGGGACCAGAGTTCAATATGGCAAAGCTTTGGCCAACGCAGTGAAGGAGCATTTGTCCGAGCTCAGGAAGCTGTATAAGCTTCCAAAGTGCTCTTCGATTCTGGTTCTCTCGTATGGGATTCTCCCTATACCACAAATTCATATACGAAAAGAGCAAGTCGAGTTTCCAATAAAAACAAAGTTGTTTTAATGTTATTCATAATATATAAGAGTACAAAATTAAGGTGGTTAAGGAGGGAGAAAGAAGAGCTGTCCAACACACCCCCCCCCCCACACACACACACACCCGTTTAGATTTCTGCAAAGTAGTAGCAAACTAAGGCGTTTTTAATTCTTTAAAAATGAACGATTAGAAAACCAAAGCAAATCTTGTTTTTGCTACTAGGACGGAAGTGCTTTACGAAAAATAGTTAGAACACCGGACACAAGACTCTCTCCGAGGGAGCAGTGTTCTCAATTTCAACAGAAGGGAAAGAGAAATTAAGACTAACTTATCGGTTACTCCTCAACGTGTAGGAAATCCAGCACAAGGCTTTGTCCCTTTTATATGGCTCAAAGTTACAGTAATTCTCTTTCTGAAAAAAGAGAGCAATTGAACAGCACTGCACGGCGCTGCCTGGGACAGCAAGGCTAATCGGCAATAAGCTAACAAGGAGACAAGTTTGGATCAGTAGCGGCAGAGATTAAACTGGTCCTCGCATGCAAGAAAGGGAAATTTGATCCAGTTGCTACCTGGATATTACAAGTTATTAAACAGAGTTCTAAGTCAGAGAACAAATCTTACTGGCACCCATCCGTTCTCGTTATTGCAAATGGATTCCAGCCAAGAGTTCGCCTCACACCCACCTGATCGAGGAACTCGTGTCTGGGCCTGCATCCCCATTGCAAGAGGCGGTTGCACTTCTGAAGAATAAGCCAGAAGTGGGAAATATTGCTCGGTAATCCGTGTAGCTGCTCTGCAAGGCCTTCTTTGGAATGGCCACGTGTGTCCTGGCGCAGTGCGTTCTGCTATACCGTGTCTAGATTGACACACAGCTAGAGACGCGTTACAAACAGAGGATGAACAGAGACAGAACGCTAACTCCACCTTAATCTCTCTTAGGCATGTTGCAGGGCTGTATTGTTCCCTATGCAGCCCTGCAACATGAATAGGAAATGCATGAATAAGTGGTGGTTCAGTGGAGTTCGCCTTATGTCTGTTTTCACCCAGAGACCTGAGATCCTCGGTTAAAAGGTGTTCCTACAGATACTGTTCCTTCAGGGAGTCACTCGCTAATAAAAAATAATAATGAATAAGGCTTAAGGGTAAAGAGTAGAGTTCCCTTGAAGGACGTGTACAGACAGAGAATTCCAGCATCGTACACCTTTCCCTTTCAGCTGAAAAAACTGGTTCGCCAGCAACTACACCAAGTTTTGCCTCCTTTCTCTCCAGACGGATTCAGCACATCAAGTTGCGTCAAGATTAATGTTTTCAATCTGCTTTTTAAAAAAAAAAAAAGTCAACAGCTGGGGGGGAAAACAGCACCCGTTTGCCTTAATGCAGAGAAGTAGCTGGTGTTGAATCACTGCAATGGAAGTTTCTATTGGACGGGCAGAGGTTTTATCTCTTGCATAGAATTAGGATATGCCTACACTTATGGTTAATCAGGGGAAGGGGGGGGAAGAGAGACTCCAAGACCCATTTTTTTCCCTTCAGCCACACAAATGGCTTGGGTTTGGTCAGTTGTTTTTCTCATAACAGGTCAGTATTTCTTTGGTGGACAGAGGGCTTTCTCATTCAGAACGCCCCAGTCTCAAAACATCGCTGTTCCCCCGACATGCCGCTCTCAGGCAGAGTTGTCCTTGGCTCAAGGTATTTCTGTGCAGTTCTTCTCTCCAGGAGATCGAGAGCAGACTGCAACCTGCCAAGCAAAAGGCAGCTCCTGGAATTGGTTGGCTGGCCTCTGCAAACTCTGCTCCAGGCCAGTCGGATCAAGATGGAGAATGGCAGGTTCGGAGCTGGAGTCTCTCCAGACTGAGCCCCGCTACATTAAAGGGGATTAGAATGCCTTCCGCTCATGTGAGCGAGAAGGCGCTCAGCTCCTGGCTATCGCAGCCGGGACGGCTGGCTCAGCCCTATTTCACAGAGCGAGAGAGGAGTTCACTTCTCGGTCAGAGAGCGCTGCAACGCTTGCTGCAGCTCCGCATCCTCCTTGTCGTGTCGCCGCCTCTCTGCTTCCTGCTGATCCCTGGCAGACAGCTCGATGGCCAGTTGCAAGTCTCGGTCAAAGCTGGAGGACTCTTGCGGGGGCCTAGGTGCAGGGTTCGGCATGCTTGTTAGGTAGCTCTCCTGCAGCGCCCTGGGGGGGCAAAACAAAAAGCCATGGAGAAGTGGTCAATGATGCATCATTCACTCCCCTGCAATTTCTCCAGGAGGCTAGAGCTACGAATCTACGCGCCCTTCCCTAGGAGGGAAAATCCAACAGTATGCCTTCAAACTCGAGAGTTTCCAACCTGGCATCCACATCTGCCGATGCTTCCTTAGAGTTTGAGAACGGGCTCTATGCCGGGGTGGGAAACCTCAGACCCAAGGGCCTCACGGCAAGCTTTTATAGGACCTCTTTCCATTTCTGGCCCCTGGATCCAATTCCTATCCCCAAGCACTGACAGACTGAGCTCAGGGAAAGGGAGCAGAGAGGAGGGCAGGCGCACAGGGAGAGGGGACAGATCGCACTGACAGACTGAGCTCAGGGGAAGGGGGCAGAGAGGAGGGCAGGCGCACAGGGAGAGGGGACAGATCGCACTGACAGACTGAGCTCAGGGGAAGGGGGCAGAGAGGAGGGCAGGCGCACAGGGAGAGGGGACAGATCGCACTGACAGACTGAGCTCAGGGGAAGGGGGCAGAGAGGAGGGCAGGCGCACAGGGAGAGGGGACAGATCGCACTGACAGACTGAGCTCAGGGGAAGGGGGCAGAGAGGAGGGCAGGCGCACAGGGAGAGGGGACAGATCGCACTGACAGACTGAGCTCAGGGGAAGGGGGCAGAGAGGAGGGCAGGCGCACAGGGAGAGGGGACAGATCGCACTGACAGACTGAGCTCAGGGGAAGGGGGCAGAGAGGAGGGCAGGCGCACAGGGAGAGGGGACAGATCGCACTGACAGACTGAGCTCAGGGGAAGGGGGCAGAGAGGAGGGCAGGCGCACAGGGAGAGGGGACAGATCGCACTGACAGACTGAGCTCAGGGGAAGGGGGCAGAGAGGAGGGCAGGCGCACAGGGAGAGGGGACAGATCGCACTGACAGACTGAGCTCAGGGGAAGGGGACAGAGAGAAGGGCAGGCACACAGGGAGAGGGGGACAGATCCATGGACAAACCCATGATCTGGTTTCTTGAGTGCTCCTCTTAAGCACCGATGCCCCCAACTTCTATGGAGCTGGTGCTAATTTTGAAAGTGGCTCCCCCCTGGAATGGAAACGGTTCTCCACCCCTGATCTACGCTCTCATGCCTAAGGCAGCAATCCACAAACCACATCAGTGGAGCTGCTTCCAGGTAAGCTGTTTGTGGCCTAGGTTTTTAAGAAGATGCCTAAAGAGTTCATCCACCTGATTTATGAGTGCAAGTGTCTCCATGTGCAAAATCCAGCAGCCAGAGCTAGGTTTTGCACACATACAAATGCTTATTTAAGCAGCAAAATGAATGTATTTTCTCTCTCTCTGTTCTCCACCCCACCCTCATCTCTCCTAGATTGTAAGCTCCTTGGGGCAGGGACCATTTCTATATTTAAACAACTGTAAAGCACCAAGTACAGTGCTGGCCCTATCTAAATACTTAACAAGAGACGAGTCTCCCATCTGCTCCCCTCCCCCTAAACATTGCAGCTGATTTTCAGATACTCACAAAGTTTGCTGCTAAAGCACGTCATTACGGACAGAAGTTTGGGAGCAAACCAGAATCCTCCTTAAGTGTCGGACACTCCTTCTGGATCAATAAAGCCTGCCAGATGGGCCATGCTAGCAGCTTCTTGCAGGAGAAACACAGAACGAGGATCTCTAGCTGGGTTCGCAAATCAATCCCTGCACGAAGCTAGCAGCGCTCCCAAGGACACTTGCTTCTCGGATGCAAGAAGCCGGCAACACCACAGCAGTGTCATTTGGGTTTGTGTTCCATTCGCACATCCCCCACTACTGAAACGTTTGGCTGTCTGATACTTCAATATTGAGAGAGAGAGAGAGAGAAGGAGGAGGGGGGTGGGGTGTAAACGAAAAGTGTCCACGCATGGCCCCGCCACCGTCCACTCATCCAAATTGCTCATCTGCAGTTGGTGCATGGGGACGCGGGCTTCCATAATCCACGTGCCGGCCACCCGTGGCCACACACAGAGCATTCCTGAAAAATCCAGAGTGCCCCGTGTGGGCCGGGGTGACTGCATCCGTGGTCGGGAGAGCCACGCTGGGAGCCGCCCGCGTGAAGCCCTCCAGACGCCCCATGGCCGTCCCACGCAGCAGCCACGGACCCCCCTCTCCCATTTAAACACACCCAGAGAGAGAGAGAGAGCAAAGAAAAGACTCTAGATTGGGATGACCCGTCTTCCCCACCCCTGGTTAATCCTCTTCAAAGCTTTCAGAAGTTGCTAGTTTTCCACCAATACCGGGGAAGGATCTAGCAACGTAGAGCCCCCGTGAGGCAGCAAGCCATTCAAGTGCCATGGCTTAGGATCTGAGCTGGGGAGGACAGATGCTCCTCCGCTCCCCGTTTCCAGTGCCAGCGTCGCAGGAGGGTCCTCCATGCGCTGGGCCACAACAAATAGCTTCCTGCCGAGGCAGCTGGGTCAAGGCGCGACTCGCTGATCACTCTACCCCAGGCTACTCCCCGATATTCCCTGCTCCACACGACAGGCTGTTTGTTCCTGGGGCATCCTGACCCGCAATGACCTGGATTTGCTGTACTGAAAAGAATTCCCAAATTCTGTCACCATGAAAACCAAGTTCTACAAATTCACCACGGGCAGATAATCTGGGCAGAATAGGCTTGTTTGTATAGTTCTGCCAAGGTTAGGCTTCCTGGCATGCAGACGCAACCTATTCGGGCCATAAAGGAAATGCACAAAACCCAAACCCTGATCTTGATCACTTCGAAAGACCATGACGCCCTGCCCCCGGAACCATGAGCACAGCAGCCCTCCCCCAGAAACGTGAGGAGGTTTTACACAATGGCCCCACACACAAAGGAAAAAAAGAAAAAGCCAAGGGCTCTAGTTACCTCTGATACTGTATGTCGAAATCCTGCGAGTACGGGACAGCTCCGTTGGACTGCACCCCCAAGGCTTCCTGGGAAGACACCGGAGCGATTACTCCTTTGTCCAAAGGCATTGCCGGTTTACATCACCAAGAGTTTGGCATGGCAAGGTTTCAAACCAGTCCTGGTGCTGGCAGATCCACCCCACCCCACCCCACCCCAAAGGAGCAGCACCCCAGTAACAGGGGCTTGGAAGACCTTAAGCCCCTGGATACGGGTTCAAAGCTGCAGCTTTCTCTGTCTGGCTTGTGTCAGAAAACTGAGGTCCTGGTTTGGAAATGGAGTTGGGGAAAGGGGTCTCTACGTTGGCTCAATAAGTTACACCTCTTCAACCCAGAGGAGACCATGGAAGTTCACCAAAGCCTTTTCTGGGAGCAATGTAAGACCTACTTATTTAGCCAGGCTTTTAGTGGGTGAGGATAAGTCAGGATGGGAGTGGTTTTAGGCAGGATCTTGTATAGTTTGATATTTTTACTGGGGTTTATATATTTCTAAAAAAATACTCTTATGTTGTTACCTGCCCCTGAAGCTTCAGGGAAGGGTGTGTGTGTGTGGGGTGGTGGTGGTTAAAAATCAAAATAAATAAATAAATAAATAAAAGTTTACAAAACCAGGAGGGGAGTGGAACCAGTAAAGAGGGTAGGTACGTAAGTGGGGGGACAAACACGAGGTTAAAAGCAAGGCAGTGAAATTCATAGGAAGCGGTTATTTACTTCTCAGTATAACTAGAACTAGAGGGCACTCAATGAAATTTACTGGCAACAGATTTAAAACAAATAAAAGGAAGGGCTTTGACACTCCAATGTACAATCAGCCTGTGTGGAATTCACCGGGGGGGGAGGGCGCAAAGGCGGATAGGAGAACAGCATTGGATAAGTTCTTCGAGGACAGAGCCATAGATGGCGATTAGCCAAGAAGGTCGAGGGATGAGACCTCTGAGAGTCGTGGGCTGGGAGCAAACAGCAGGGAATGGGGGGGTTGGGGGGGGGGGGGGGAGAGACTCCTCCCAAGTGACCGGAGCTGCCACCGTTGGGAGACAGGAGGCCGGGCTGGATGGACTGTTGGTCGGACCCGGGATGGTGCTGCTCATCCTCTTGAGCTTGATCGTTTTTGAGCCCAATTTAGTTAAGGAACTTGGTTTTAAAAGCCATCCTACTCCTGCCTGAAAGAAGAGTCTGGGCCGAAGTAGCAGGCACTCGGTTTTAAACCGGCCAAGTAAAAAGCAGGATTTGAGGCCAGATCCCCAAGCAGCGGGCAGGCAAGACTCACTTTACTCCTGCCGGCCCCCTCCATCAGGCTCTGCTGAATGGCAAACTGCATGATTTCGTTATCTTCGTCCTGCACGCGCACGTTCCGGCCGTCGTCGAGGAGGCGGTACGACTCGGGAATCTCAAAGACAGACGGGTCAACTTCAAAGGGGGAAGCTGTCGAAGGCAAAGATGCAATTAGATCCGTATGGTATCGGAGACGCGGAGCTCGTTAATCTACGCTGACATTTACTAGTTGAAAGCCAAAGGGAAGGGTTGCGTGCAGAAACAAGGCGATTAGACTGGGCCTGCTGAGGGTTAGGCTGGCATCATCTGCCCCCAGTGATCAAGCCCCACACAAGGCCCAACGGAAAAGGGCAGCTTCTTACCCGAATCCGGTCCGGCCCCTCCAAGAGTTTGGGATGAGGCCTCCCCGGCTGTGCTGCAGCTGTTCACGTTTCCAAACGTAATTCGAGCGTTCAGCACGTGAAACAAAGGGATTTCTGCGTGGGAAGGAAAACGGTGAGAGCGCAAGCAGGGCAAGGCAGGCTGCCCAGCTACCACGGTGACGGTCTGTGCTCCTGCGGGCTAGAGCCCCGCGCAGCCAAACGCCCCACCTTCCACAGGGGGAGGTCGGCCTTACACCGGCAAGAGCCGCTTTGGTGAAAGTGCCATTGTCGAAGGTGAACCGAACCGCCTGGACGGCTGCAAAACACTCTTCTTAGGAGATGCAAAGTCCAGCGAGCGGAGGAGGTGGTAGCCCGCTTATAAAGAAAGCCCGTCACATCTCCCTGCAAGACACGTCTGGGCTAGTCAAGTCGAATTCAAGGGGATGAATTCAAGCAGAATTCAGGGTTTTCCCTCCTGAAAACCCACCTCTTCCATCACATCACGAGTGAAGCTGCATCTTCTTCCCCCCCTGCCGCCTCCCACACTCGGAATTTCTTCCCTGTAACTAAGTTAGTTCCCTGTAACTAACCTAAGCCTGTGCACCTGCGACTTCTCAACCTCATGGATGTATCCTTGTCCCATCCGACGTTCACCTCTCCCTGGTCTCCCCCAGATCGTAAGCCCCCTGGATTATGGACTTGTCCATAACTACTGATTGTACAGCACCAGGTATGCTGCTGGCGCTATATACATAATAAAAATAAAGCTTTTTTTTTTTTGGCCCATGTGGTCTGGCTCCTAACTCTCTGAGGCGGCAAGATATTTCTCATACGTGCAGGCAACAGTGGTTGTACAAACAGGAGGGGTTGGCAGGTGGCAGATGGTCACGACACGCCCCTGCCTTGTGGATTCACACGCCTGTGTGGTCCTGCAGTGTCCACACAAAAAAACCCCGCAGAGCCCAACTGCTCTCCTGGGGCGAGACCTAGCAGGAGGTAAAGCTTCCAGACTCTGGGGGAGGGATCCCCCTTACCTCTCAGCCCTAATCTCCTTGCACCCTCCTGCACACACTCTCTGCTCCTCCTCTGTCCCCTCCCTCGCTCTCCCCTGTTCCCCTTACCGCCTTTGTCCCTTCTCCCTCGCTGCCCCCTACGCCTGGAACTCCCTCCCTGCCCACATCTGCCTCGCCCCCTCCTTACCTTCAAATCCCTCCTCAGAACTCACCTCTTCCTCGCCGCCTTTCCCAACGCCTGCTAGAACTCTCCCCGCAATACCTACCGTCTGCCCTCCCCGCAGACTCCTGCCAACCGCAACCAAGCCAAGCACGTGCCCCTGAGACTTCGCATCCGCTTGATTGTTATTTATCCCGTGTCTCTCCCTATGTCCCCTCTCCTTGTCTCCCCCCTCCGTGTCTATTAGATTGTGAGCCATAGGCAGGGACCGCATCTATCTTACTGTTCGGTAAAGCACCAGGTACGCAGCTGGTGCTATACAAGCGCTTATAATAAATAAATAAAATAATAAATAAGTTTCTCAACGCCCTAGAGACGGTACCAATTTTGACTGGAAAGCCAGGTGGGAAATCCAAAGTGACGAAGTCTTTCAGTCGAGCGAAATGGGCACTGGTCCTAGCCATCAGATCGATGATCGGGGAGACCTGCTCTACGAGAGAGAGAGGGAACTCCTCACACATCCACAGGGTTGCTTTAAACCTGAAATAGCAAAAAACAAAAAAAGGAGGTGGGGGAGTGGGAAATTTAAGACCCTAAACTTGCCCTTTTGTCCATTACTGGCCTACAGCCCAAACTAAGGGAGCAGGCGACTTCTGCTCAGCTTTCTGCAGACGTGAAACGGCCACCGCAACTGGCAAAGTCTTGAAGCCAGGAAGCATCAGAGCACCTCCTGGTGGCCCTCTCCACGCCGTGTAGGGGGGGAAAAAGAGGAGCACTGCTGAATCAATCCCACCTGCTGCAGGGAGAACACGGTCACTCCCAGCAGAGAGAGAGAGAAAAACACTCGTGCCAAGCAATTGTGAAAAGCCAATCTTTAATCTACCCTTCGTTGAGAGAGAAATTTTACTGGAATTTACACAAGCAGTTTGTAAATGCTACGGCAGAGGTAGGGCACCTTTTCTTTCCTGAGGGTCAGTTTGAAAATTAGTACAAACTCCGAGGGCCGCACAGACATTCAGGGGCGGGGATGCTTAAGGGGTGCGCGGGGGAAGAGGAGGGTTCAAATCATGGATCTCTGCTGTGGATCCGTCTCCTTCCCTTGTGTACATGCCCTCATCTCTGCTCCCTTCCCCTGAGCTCAGTTTTTCAGCGCTTGAGACCAGATCCAGGCACTGGAAAGAAGTCACATAAAATCTTCCTGTGGGCCACATTTGGCCCCCCGGGCCTGAGGTTCCCCACTCCCCTGTGCTAAGGAATCAAATGTAAACGATGTTTAAAATAAAACCATTTCACGCTTTCTCCACACCCGGTCCTTACTTCTGTGTTCGAACGGTGACTTCTTTGGGTCTCCCTACGTCCCTGTCTTTCAGATCAAACTCCAGGTTAAAATATTCCTCGGGGGTGATAGCGGTTGGGTTGGTCGTTGTGGCGTATTCCAACGTGAGGTCCTGCGAAAGCAAAAAGCAGAGAATCGGTTGGGGACAAGCCCCTTGTGCTGGGGGCTTCTACTCGCAGCCCAGACCCTGGTATCTAAAGCAGCCAGTTCTCAAATCGAGGTCAAGCCAGCAGTGACAAGCACAGAACGTAAGTCTACGGTGCCACTGCACCTGGAATACTGCAGCCAGTTCTGGTCGCCCCATCACAAAAAAGACAGAGCGGAACTGGAAAAAGGGGCAGAGGAGGGCAACGAGGCTTAAAGCGGCTTCCGTACGAGGACAGGCTCGAAAGGTTCCGGCTCTTCACCATGAAGGAGAGACAGCTGAGAGGGGACATGATCGATATTTACAAGAGCATGAAAGATGTACGACAGGTCAATCGATAGCGGCTATTTATCGTTTCTAAAAATCAACAGAACCAGGAGGTCGCTCCATGAAGTTAACAGGGAGCAGATTTGAAACAAATAAAAAGTACTTTTTTGCCCAACGTACAATAGATCAGGAGAACTCCTTGCCAGGGGATGATGTCCAGGCCAGTAGCGCAGCAGGCTTCAAAAAGGCACTGGATGAATTTTTGAAAGCCAGGTCCGTTAAGGGCTACGAGTTGGGCGACCCTTGGCTGTCAGAAGCCGGGGGAGGATGGCAGGAAATGGATCCTGCTGCATCCTGTCTTGAGGTAACTGAGGCTTGCTGCTGTCAGAGACAGGATGCTGGGCTGGATGGACTATTGGTCTGGCCCAGTAAACGGCACCGACTCGGTTCTTATTATAATCTCTTAGCAAATCCCAGCTCATCACTCCACATCCTTTCCTCTAACCAGCCATCTCGCCGCACCCCCCAGAACGATGGCCCGCCAGTAACGCATCCATCTCAAAATCCGTCCCCGACGCTCCCGTCAGGATACTGTAACGAGGGGTCTGGAGGCAGGATAAAAAATACGAAGCCTCATTCTGTTTTCATGAGCACGTTCAAAGGGCTCCTCTCATTTAAGGCCAACGTTGTTGGGGTGTGTGTGTTAGAACTCCCGAATGAATGCGATCCCCAGTATTTGAACTAATTACGCCTCTAATGAAGCTTTTCTAAGGACTCCCGTTAGCGTTACTAAATCCTGCGTGTCCTTGTTTGGAAGTCAGCGAACAGACAGACGTTGCTCTCACCTGTTGAGCCCCGTATTCGTGCTCCACGGTCCCCAGAAAAGATTCCAGAGGGTTCCTGTCAGCTGGAGGCAGAGACAAAAGGCGAATTAGGAGGGTTTTTGCAACATTTGCATATAAAGCGCCCATCCCTAGAACTCCAACGTCTGGGACAATGTGCCACCGCGGCTCACAATCAAAGGGCAGCCTGGTTTGTGGGACCGGCTCGAAGCTTCTCAAAAGCCAACGTAAAAACACGGCCAGGCTCATTTTCTATAAAGCTCTTGTTGGAAAAGAGCGAGGAAGGGGACGGGGCGGGGCAAAGAAGAGATTGAGAGGAGGCAGAAATGGGATCGGATGAAACGCCCTGGGTGATGGAAATAGGAGCTTTACAAACGCTGGGCCGGCATCGGCAAGGGTCCCGGGTTACACACAGCCGGGTGGGGGGCTGTTCCCTCCCAGGGGCCACTTTGAAAAGGGCCACACAGAAGTTGGGGGCAGGGATGCTTAGGAAGAGGAGGGCCCAGATCATGGACCTCTGTGTCCCTCCCCCGCCCCCCATCCTTGTGTGCATCCTTTTCTCTCCCCCCCCATTACCCTGCGCTCCGTTTTTCAGCGCTCGGGGGTGGAAACTGGCTCGAGGGGCCAGATCCAGGAACTGGAAAGTGATCACTTAAAAAACTAGCCATGGACCCCATCTGCCCCCTTTCCTGCCCCGCCCCCCCCGGGCCACCCTAACGGACAGCATTCCAAGAGAGATTGGCTGGCCAGCCATCTCGCCACTCTCCCCAGATCCAGAGCCCGCAAGGAACGCCTGCATCTCAAAATCCGTCACCCAAGCTAGCGTCACAATACATAACAAGGGGGTCTGGACGCAGGATAAAAAATACAAAGGCTCTATCTGGCCGCTGCTTTTTACGGCTTCAGAGGGAACAGTAGAAGCAGCTTTGAAATAAGCCCTTTCCCCGACTAAATGGGATCACAGCGCTGTCTGTCCGTTCCGGTCAGTCTAGAACTTCCGAGATGCAAACCTGGAACTGACCAGGGACAGCGGGGGGTGAGGCAGGGGGAGGTTCAGAGATGAGCAAGAGACAAGGACGTAGCTACCATAGGGAAAGCCAGGACATCTGCCCCGGGGTCCCATCGTGGCTGGGGGCCCATCGGCCATTCCTATGGTAGCTAAGCCCGCCGCCGAGCTGCCTGTCCCGACTCTGAGTTTGGGTTTTTCCCCCGAAGTTGTGGTTCCGCCTGGGGCCCCTCCCCCTCTGGCGTGCACCCCCTCCCTCCCCCATCGTCGGGCCCACACCACTGGTAGGCTGAATTTCAAGACCCTTAGCCCCGCCTCCTGACGCCAAAGTCACAACGCACATTCCCTGCCTGCCGCAGCCGCACGGGAATTGCGCCGGAAGCGGCAGGCTCAGGCAGAAGGCTAGCGCGGCAGATTCGAAGAGTGGCAGTCGGAGCGGAGCGCCTGGACCCAACCGGGAGGCAGAGGCTAGAAAGAGCTTTCTCTGGGACCCGGACGGGTGAGTCTGACCCAACAGCAAAGGGATATTCACTGTGCGCTGCTGCGCCGCCGCCGGGTCCGCTGGGAGGGGACGGAGGAGAGCTGCCCAGGCCCAAGTTAGTGAGATCCCACACGTGAGACCGGGAGCCTCTACACTAGAAGACCCAATAAGGTCTTCTGCCTCCCCTCCCTGGCTCCGGTCCCCATCCCTCACTTGCCTCTGTCTCCTAGTGGCGCTGCAGCAGATTGTGCCGGAAAATCCCCACGTGCTGATCAGAAGGTTGTTGCCTTGTAAAGAAGGTTCTTTGAGATGGCTCAGAACATTCTCACAACTGGGATGTGTACGCTCACCCTGTTCAGATCATAGACCACGTGATGGTCTCGAGCTCCTCTAATATAAAAAGCACTGACTCTCCCCCTCAGAATGACAGTTCCTTCCAACCCTTTCTAGGAAGAAAAAATTCCGTGCAGGGCTGGGAAGGGTGGGTGTTGTGAGAATGTTCAGAGCCATCTCAAAGAACCTCGCTTACAAGGCAGCAACCTTCTGTTCTTCTTCGAGTGGCTCCTCACACACTATTTTTACATGGCTCTGCCGGGTGGGGAATCTGTGGGCGCGCCAGTGCATGGACGGGGTATGCACACGGCTGCACACGCATCCCCACTCGCCCCCCCCTATTCATCCACACCCACAGAGTAACCGCCGTTTCCCCCGGTTGCTTCGTGCGTGGGGACGAGCGAGGATGCGCGTTAGGCGGGCGCGCACGCACCCCCACTGACCATGGGCGCGTGCACCGCATCATTCACACGGGGCTCCCCCACCCATGAACACACACAAATCTGCGTGTTCATGGGTGAGAGAGACCCGTGTAAAAGGGGTCACATTCTCACAACTGTCTTACTTATACTATCTTAGGTAGGAATTTAGGATGTAAAGCAATATCTATTCTGTCTTGGAAAATAAATCTGCAAATATGGTTTTGAGATTATTATGGCTGCTATTTCA